>CACSLJ010000288.1:0-32941 GCA_902706625.1 Albugo laibachii | reverse complement strand
TGAGTTATTAACCTCGAAACCAAAAAGTGCAAAACATCCGGACACTTTTTTGAGTCAGTGTACAATAATGTACGCGGTAGGATTAGGGTAGAAGCCTCAAGAGCACCTTTCTATGGGATGCTCCAGTTTGTAACAATAATCACTCTTTTATATTATTCCCGGGTACAAACTCACATTATGATCTCGGATTCGCCTCTCGAATCATCCACCTCTACTGGTCAGTCAGCGATCGGATCGCCATCCTTCAGCTCAAAGTCTCGAAATCCATCCAAGCCACCTACATTAACGTGTTTTCCCCCACTCGGGAAGATCTCGAATCGAAATTTCAGAACTCCACGACGCTCTTTGGCGCACCATACGGCCATTTCGACACAGATTTACTTCATTCTTGTCGCCTTTAATGCGAAAATCATAGAAACTATCACATCATTATTCTTAGCTGGGCTACATGCTAGCGGATATCGCAACTATATTCGCAATCAAGTACATGACTTTTGCAGCAATAACAATCTCAACCTGGCCCGTACGGCATTCCAGAAACGAGCTCGAAAATCCCAACGTGACAGGAAACCCGTAACACGCACTCTATATATAATGAAATCAACTACATTGTTTGCCCGCATCGTTACAATACTGCTTCATGGATGTTTAATCGAACCCTCGTACGTATGATGATAGTGAACATGGACAAGCGTTATCTCCCATCAAGTTTCCTCACTGAGAGCAATTCCGCGACACCAGGGCGCTGAAAAATATTATCTCTCTTCTGAATGACTCTGACATATGCAACCCCTTCCAATATTAAATTAGTAGCCACAGCAAACTCCGACACCGTGAACGTGGAATGGCCCGCCGTCCTTGGCCGAATCACCACAGCGCCAAACGAAATCCTTGGTCCCCAACCCCAAGCACCTCGGCGAGCCATGCAATATGCGGACGTAGCTCGCCTCGTGCACGAACAAAAGAACTCTGACTAGCTATCCTGATATTAAATCATCCTATCATCTACTACTTCTCCGTTCGCGCCGCCTACTTCTAATGCGTAAAATTCGTGCTAGAAGAAAAATAATCAGTGAAGGGCAACTAGCTTCTCAAACCTATGACCTCGAAGGTAGATATTTGCTGAGATAGAATGCTTTACATCCTAAGGAGATTGTTCGCGCGTCATCATCAACCGCTAATAATCCAAGAACATCAGAGCCTTAACATCGGGAACGACAGCGATAAAGCTGATTTTATCACTGCTTATTTCAAGTCAAGATATTAAGATAGCGCCCGTGCACCCGTACCACTTATAACTTACCTCCTGATCAACTTGATCACTCCTGCGGAATTATAAACGGCATTGCTCTTTCTGTAGAACACCCACGCAGCAGTACCGGATCACATCCCTGGAGAACTTCCGAAACGTAGTTTCCCACAAGTGGCATCCAACCTTGCCGCACAAACCCATCACGCTGCTAAAACAGCAACGGGACCCTTCGTCCGGTAACTTAACCATTGCGTTGTCGTTACCCTATTCAAACCGAATAAGCCGCGAGTACCCTGCACTTCTTTGCACCTCATCACCTTACTCACCACGACCAGGAAAACCTTTTCTTTCATCGTACGACGTAGAGTTCGAGACCGAGTTGATGCTTGGCTATCACCCAACCAGAGCGGGTTTCGACGCGCCAGAAGTATGGCAGACTCAGTATGGGCCTATAAATGGAGTGTGGCATTTATCCGCAATCATTAATGTACAATGTGCGTCTTGATATCGACCTGAGCAAAGCATTTGACACCATCAACCGTTCCAAACTTGACGCAGTTGTCGGCATTTTTCTTTATCCCGTGAAATCCATCTAGTCAAAGTCCTCCTCGCCGATATGAACTTCAGCTCCGCCTCGGAACTCGGACGTTTTCCACCTTTTCTTGCAACCATGGCGCCCCTGTAGGGATGCGCTGTCACCTTTGCTGTTCATCATATATCCTGAAGCAGCTATACGTGAAATTTGTACCACAATAATCACGACAACCAGGCAACAAAACGCAATCACCTGGGCCGACGAATTTGTTCATCCCCACAAAGACAACCTTAAAATCGTTTTCGTCACTGCTCAAGGCATCTTCGACAGATGGCTCCTTCACATTACTGCGGGTAAAACTGAGTGCACGCAATTTTCCAGGTCTCGGGAATCATAATGGTGTAGCATCTTGAAATTAGGCACCTTACTTGACGATCATGAGGAAGTACCACATCGAAAACCCTTGGCGGATAGAGCATTCTACAACTTCTGGAAAGTACGTAACCAACCCCGTATCCTACGAGTCCGTCTATATAACATCTATAAACTGCCAATTCTACTCCTCAACTGCGGTATCTGGCCTTTGACCGAACAAGAGCTGACTCAACTTGGATCTTTACATCGTCGCCAACTCCGCTGCGTTCTTCGCAATCTTTATACCACGCATATCGGCAATAAGGCACTGTACGCACAATGTCACCCTATACCTCTCCGGCAGCATATCCCGACAGTGCGGTGATGCTAGTTTACTATCCAGATCTAAGAGGATTTTGTTATTGGAGACATGCGTACAATGCAGCAGCGGCATCGTGAGGAGCATCGAGTAGAGGAGGAAATTACTCTCACTCTACTGCGCCGACGATGCAATATAAATATAAAAACACAAAATCGATAATGATAGCAGTTGCAAGAGCATTTGTTTTTAACGCAGCTACTATAATATTTACGCGTCTGACCCCTTTCAAAGGGACCCTTTTTCGACTTCACGAAGACGGGTTTGAACCCAGCTTAGTAGTAGAGGAGGGTCGGATACCCACTACTGAGCCAAATTCGCACCCGAAGTATTGGGTATTGAGGTGAGTGTTAATCACGTATCAATTTTCCAATCATCAAGTTTGCTGCATACGCTCGTATAGAAACGGAGTCGCTGGATCAAAATCCGATCATATATCAAAGGATATCATGATTAATAGGGATAAATTAGTCAGATTTCTATGTACAAGACAGCCCCCCCATTACCGGAGACCTGCCCAAATATTGTAACCTTTCGTTTATAATATATATGTAATATCAATCAATTTTGTCCTGTTGAAAAATTGGCGTGCGTCATTGCTTCCAAAGAAAGCATATAGCAAGAGCAGTAAAGAGGCCACGAGCATCCAGCGCAGGTCGACGACGAAGCATCGCATCGCTCGACCGAGGCACAGAAGCTGGAGCTCCGCGAGCATCGTGTTGCTCACCCTGAGCAATCAAAGTAATCGCAGCGCAGGATGTGCACGTGGGCTCAATAATATTTCAAGCTCCCTCGTCATCTCGCCATCTATACGCTCTGGAATGTGCTGAGAAGCAAAAACGGCGAAGTCACCCTGAACACCTCGCCGAAGACCAACCATCCCGATTAATTCCCTCAAATTGAGGCTGAGCTTGCCCGCTGGATCGCTCGATACGAGCGTCTGAAGCTGCCGATCGCGAGCGGTGACAAGATTTGCGTGAAGGCCCACAAGATTAGGGCTGAGCTTCTGCTTAGCGTCTCGCCATCGGCGGCTGAAGGGCTCAAGGAAATGAAGTTCTCTTCGGGTTGGCTGTTCATGTTGCAGAAAAGGTATTATTTACCTTTCGCGTCCCCGACTTGCAACTGAAAGTCTCACGCAATATCCTGGTCACGTTCATTAATGTGTACACACACCCCCATGGGCCGTTTTCAGGCAGAATCAGAGATCTTTGACGACACTCTACAGCAAACCATTCAGCTTTTCTGACACCAGATATTTTTCCTCTTGGGAGACTTTAACGCCGAAATTGGAAAACGACGCAATGGAAAGTTTTTCTTGGGCCTAGATACCCGGGCTACAGAAATATGAATGTATTCGCCTACAGAAACTATGTGTGGATAATGGCCTCTCATTGTCGAATACGGCTTTTTACAAAAAGCGTGCGCGGAATATTACAACCTAGCAAGGCCTTCGATGCCGGTATCCGGTATTTGATCAGATCGACTACATCGTACATCCCTACGCTTCAAGCCATTGCTCTCCGGCTCCCAGTCTTGGAGCGGGAAAATTGCTGAAAGGGACCATCGGATAACCCCTTACCCACCTTCAGTTTCCAAATGTTCATAGAATACTCATGCACATCTCCCACACGCAGCTTTCAGCCCTTACATTCGACACCGCACTACTTCGGGACCCAAATATACTTTTTATCGACCAATAATCCATCACCAAAGGACTGATCTCACCATCCTTCGCTACACAATTCGATTGGACATCCGTGTTGTACCACACCAAATAAATTGCAAAGTCCATTCTTCAACTGCTGGCCTCACAAGCGCGACGATTCAACCACAACGATGAAATAGAAGAGCTCTCACGCGCGCAGAATCGGCTGGGTGCACTAAACATCAGTAGCAATGACTTCGTCGATCTATTTCTCTATCGATCTCGTCGACAAGTTGTGCTGCGGACCATCCTACATTAAAGCAAGGTGACTGGAGGACTTCTTGTCGTCTAGAACATTGCGGAACTCGAAAAGCATAAATAAACGAAGAAGATGTACAGTACCAGAACGGAAAAAACGCCTCATATCACAGAAGGGGGCAAAGCCCTTCCTATTGAAGATTGATGGTGCGTTATTATGGTGTTTACTGTACTATGTGGCAGTATTGGGTGATTCGTCTACATGAACATGGGATGAATCAGGAATATTATCAATGTAAGGCATATTAGTAGCATTACTTGATAGATTGTTGAAAGAAAGGATTAGATTAGCTAACAGCGAACTAAGGACCTTTGTTATATTTGACTCTTCGATTTACCTTCTTGTTCACGCAATCCTGATAGACTGGGATGAGCGCTTCATAGATACTTCCAGCAAGGCAGCTCAATCCTCACGGCTTTCCTCCCCGGCCAGTTTTGTAAGCCTCGCCTTAGTGATGTCACAGTCGGTAAATACAGCATGGCCACAACTATCACCACCGGCGAGATCAGCCTTGCTTTCCGGGCATTCAAGAACAATCGCGCACCAGGTGCGCATCACGTGGCTGCTGAATTACTGGAGCACAGTCCCCTAGTGGTTGCCGATCTCCTAGCCAAAGCGATAACAGATCATGTTCAGAACCTCACCTCACCATGCGGGAAATAATGATGTCATCATCTCCGTCCCAAAGCCCAACAAGCGCCCAGGTAGCTGTGTCAATCTTCGACCGCTCACCCTTCTCTAAGTTCCACAACCAAGACCATCTCAACAGTCGTTTTGAGCCGCAGCCATCACACTGCCACAGTCGCTTTCGCCTCGCCCCAGCACAGCTGATTCGGTATGGGCACACCGATGGAGTATAATGTTGACGCGTCGCTTCCAAACTAAGATAAAAATTCTCGGGATCGACCTCAGCAAGGCATTCGACACCATTGGTCCCCATAAATTGCTCTTCGTTCTCATCTCGGTTTTGGACCAAGCCGAAGTCTAACTCATCAGGTTGCTTCTAAACACCACAACCCTTCAACTACGCCTTGGTCTGAGATAAGAGTACAAGTTTGCTAGTAATCATGGTACACCACAGGGTGCGCCCACTCCTCGCTTCTGTTCGTGGTTTATCTGGATGCGGTTCTTCGGAAACTGTGCCAAAAACTCCAGATTTCAATGCGCGAACTCAAAACAATTGTTTTTGGCGATGGTGTCGATTTCATTCACCGGGTCTCTTCTCGCCTTGCGCATATATGATTAGGAAACGGTATTTCGGTCGTGGTGACATCCTATCAACGTCAACAAAACTGAAAGGACGACTATTACTCGGGCGACAATCGCGGCCGACGAAGTTTAGGAATCTGTAACATCTCGAGAATGCTGTGAAAATTCGGAAGTGTCATCGTCTTTACCTTTCCCTAACAATAGTTCCGACACGCTTTGCCCACCAACCACCTCAATGTGTAAAGAGCATATCCTTATGTAACGCACTCCTTTCCCAACGACAGTAGTCGGCAGAAAATGTCAGTTTCATCAACTTCTTCTGACAATCCTCCTCTATCGTCGCACTTTCGTCTTTTACAGTGATTTGACTTATATCATACTCGTCCTTTCGCAAGTTCGTCACGGCATTGCTGCATACCGAATACTTTTCGCAACTCCTCCATTTTTGGAGCTGGAAGCACCTTCGTGAGAATGTCCGTCTTCATGAAACGTGATTCAGCGCACTCTAGTTCCACAATCGCCTTCTTTGCATAGTCGCAAACGAATTCCATATGGACGTCTACATGCTTGGCACTCGACCTGCTAATTTCAGACTCCAACTGCTTGATAGTGGCCTGGTTTTCCATCAGCGCTTTCATGGGCTCTTCCACTTGAAACCCGTTCTCCGATAATAGCTCTCTCCGACCCAGTAGTTCTCGTGCCACGTGCGAGGCCGGAGTAAACTCGACATCCATCGTAGATAGGGATACCCCCGTTTGCTTTTTGCACATCCACTGCACGACATCCCCGTCCATGGTCACGACGCCCTTTCACAGAATTGCGATCTGCCTTGTCGACTGCGAAGTCCGAGTCACTCCAGCTTGCTAATTAGATACCTACTCCTCCGTTTGTGACTCCCATCCTCGACTTCATGCTCTTGTTCTCTTTAGATATTTTGTAATCCTTTTGGCCAAATTTCAGTCGCTGGGAGAAGGCTGGTGGGCTCTACATGTGGCCTTGAGCACTGCGAAGCTCATGTCTAGAGGTGTGCATCGTGCAACCCAAAGTAAGCTCCCAATAAGCGACTGAATGTCGCGAATAGTTGGTTTATCGGCCTCTTTGAGGTGAGCACGACATAGCTTATCGCACTGATCCTCCGTCAAGGTGTCCAAGTTTCTGACGTGTTGAGTCACAGCTACAATTTTATCCTTCGGGATAAAGATTCTACAGGCTTCCGTCTCATCACTTTTCCGGATGATGAACGCTTATTTACCGAGTTCACCAAAAGACTTATCCTGCGCATCCTTATGCACCATGCATGTAGAACCGAATACCACTATGTCTCTAAAACCGGAGTGCTTTTTGTGAGTATCTTCAGTGGCGACTGAATAAATGCCGCACATTCTGCAGCATCCCCCCAAAATTAAATGGTAGCCCACAAGCAGAAATCATGCTCCACAACATAATCATATCAACGCGGTCCATTCGCTCAACTTTTCCATTACTTGCCTGTTTTGCTGCTCACTTTCCTGCCGCGCAATACCGGTTTACGAGCAAAAAGGGTCCCAAGTCTGATACTCTGCTCCACCGTCCGTTCTTAAAACGTGGCTTTGGCAGCTTAACTGCCGCTCGAAGAAAACCATGAACTGCTTAAAAATCCGTTGTTCCCACGTCCTTTGTCAACGCCAAGAAACACGCGACAGTAATTCGTCCCATGGTCACTAAGATTTATCAAGTACCGATTACCCAATCTGTAGCGGGGCGTCACCTGTACCTTCAAATCGGAGCATATTACTCCTTCAATTACGTCAATGGGCAATTCTCTACCAAAGTACTGTCACGACTGCTGCTTCTTCGTCTTTTTATCCTTGAGAACAAACCAAGCACTTCATTGGCTGTTCGTTCGTGTTCTGCTACCCTATGCGGGGTCCTTAGCCATCCTGATAATCGTGTCGGAGTTCAGGTGCGCGATTCTTTACTGTCATGCATAAGATATCCCTTCTGCACATCCTGACTCATTTTTGCCTCATTCTTTGCGAGCACTGACATCGGCACATCTCCAGTCTTAAACTCTCGGTCACGACCTTGGTCACGCACGATCAAGACGTTGTTTGATACCTCTACAAGTGCAGCTGGTGCCTCGTTCATTGCCGCAACCACACGAGAGCCTCCCTTATACAATAGCTCGTAACCTTTGGTTCCAAGTAATCCATACGAGATAATGTTTCTATCCAAGTTTTACGCGTATTGTACGCCCAAAATCGCACCTTGGATGTCTGTATTCCCGATTACAGACATTGTGATAGTAACGCTCCCTCACTTAGATATGCGCAGGTTTCCTCCAACCGCAGCGACATAATCGCTGAAGTATTCTTCGTCTTCCAGAAGTTTGTCGTCAATCATCAGATGGCGGCTCAAGTCGCAATCGAGGATCCACTACTTTTATTCACAATCGATCTGTGCCCCTTTAGTACGAAATTTACTTCACCTGAGGTTCTTACCTCTCTATTTTTATTGGGCACGCAGCCTTAAGGTGTCCCGTTTTTCCACATTCGTAAAACTTCCGAACGTCACGATGTTCGCTGCGAAAGCCCCTACGTCCTTCTTGGATGTCTCTATGTTCTTCGTGCACGTTATTGACCAAGTCTAATCCGAAGTGCTTCCCTCGTATCTCGATCTCTATTGAATGAGCAAAGTGCGCAATTTCTTCAGCTTGCCATAAGTAGTGCGTGTGCATAGGTTCAAACTCGACAGCATTGAAACCGTCATACTGGGATCGGCATAATGCACAATGTTATCTTGCATCAAGCTTTCAGCACCTCTAGGCGCTTCACTAACTGCCAGTAAGTACAGATAGTGCTCCCTACAGATTCACTTCGGACTTTTGGGTGCCTTGGAAAACTTCAAGCTTTGAGCGGGATTGATATTTGTTGCAATCGTTTGAAGTAGTCGCTGCATCGCATGCTCGAGCGCGGCTCTTCTTCCCATCATCCCTCGTCATGGCGGCTGTAATACCTCCGCCATCCCAGTCAAGTGGTGACCGAGGACGACGTCCACCTTGACATTCTCGCTCCACTGAAGGCCCCTTGCTCGTACCTTGAACGAAATCTCCCGTACAAACCGCTTTCCCCACGATAGATAATCACTTCCTAGTCCTTGGTAAAAGTTCTTACCATCGTAAGGACGGATCCCTAGCTTCCTCTGGAGCGTGTCTGGCACGCGCCCGTACTACGGTCCCGGTTGGTAAATCGGTTGCGGCGCCTTCGCCATCTCAACATTGGCAACAGCGCCAGCGTGTCCACGCTAACTTACGTCAATGCAGGTGGAAGGCGACACTACAGGGGGTAGTCGCCGAGGTTTCGTCAGATTTAATGCTTCCCTGCTCATCGTCCCTCTATGTCCCGGCATGGAATCAAACACGCTAGCATCGCTTCAAGCTCCTCACCTCCTCTTGTCACTCTTGCGACGCCTCCATGCGCTCCGTGAGACCCGTAAAGAGATTGCCCCTCTCCTCCAGTAACCAGCTCTGCGTGTCTCTCGTTTCTTCCTTGATTTGTTCATTTTTTTTCTCGTAAGGTGCCGGCTCTTTGGTGGCCAGTTTCCACTTTAGGCTGCGCGCGGTATTCTCCCGCGGCAATGCATTTACCGCATGCGCTCATAACCTTCAAGAATCTGTGAGATCTCGAGGATGTCATTGTCTTTATCTTTCTCTAACAATGTGTCTGACATGCTTAACCCACCAACCACCTTAATGTGTCCAGAGCACACGCTAAGGTAACGCACTACTTTCCTACCGAGAGTGGTCGGTCGAAAATGTCAGTTTCATCGACTTCCTGTAGTACGAACACTGGCGTAGCGTTCGCAAACTCAGATCTGGTTCGAGGATGTGCAACCTCAAAACATCCCATGCAGCAGCGGCGTCCGAACGATCCCGGAAACTTCGGATCCATCCTTATCTTATTTTGGACCGTATAGGCGTCCGACTGTACAATGTCTTTGTGCTCCCTGTTTTACTATACAACTACAGCACATGGTGTCTTACAGACCACGACATTAGTAGTCTTGAAGCGTATCCCCTCCGTCATCTCCGCCGTGTCCTTCAAATTGTTTATCCCTAACACATCAGCAACACGGACCTCTACAATAGATGTAGACGAAACCACTTTGCATTCACTTAACACAGTATCGATGGAAGCTTTTTGGTCACATACTCTGCTGTCCACAGCTGATCCCAGCTCAGTTGAACATGCTCCGCTACAGTAAAATGACTCACATGGAGCACTCCCTTCTTATCGAGGTCGAACGTCTATTCTCGACAAAGAACTAAGACTCAACATAAGCTGCGATATCCATCTCCGCAATACCGAAGATTTATACACCTTATCTACTCTCACACAAGACCGCGCCGCATTAAAAATCCTCACTAAATCCACATTAAGCAGCTCTGCAAAAGCCAGGAATGCGCTTAACAGATCAAAGAAACAGTCAGACGTAAGCGGAAGCTTAAGTCCTATCGATGCCCCCGCATAGGCACTCGTAGTAATGGTAATAATAGACAAATCGAACAGCATTTAAATGAGAAGATAAATAATAATTCAGCAAATCTCAAAAAGACAGCAGGCTATAGAAGTTCTTCGAATCTGTTTTACCGACCTACTCTCAATGACTCTCATATCAATTTCAACAAGTAAGAGTAAGTGACCGTCGGCGCACCCATGACTACCTAGTGCGCACAAGCAAGTTGATCTATGCTCTGACTTTCATTTTCTAAATCTACAAAAGCATTTTCCTGTGCGAGCACTGAATTATTGAATGTGTAAGGTCAGGCCTGCGAAATGCCGCAGTATTCTGAGAGTGAGACAGTTTGATGCATTTGATATAATCCGCGAATCAAGATATTGCAGTAAGAATTACGAACGTATAATTGACATTTTTAGAGAGACTTGAATATTCGTGGTCTCCTGAGCTACTCGAAGTGGCGTACTGATGACCACATTGCTGCTTACAATAAAGGTCTCGCGAGCACATGAGAGAAGCAGTCCGGGGAGAGATGTGAAAGGGTTTGATTGTAGCGTACCTTTCATGGGTCCGCCAGAGACAGCGCAGTGAAAGGGGTTGCACTCTAGCCTGCGACAAATACAGCGCTTTCGCCCAATCAGTGACAGCAATCGTAAGGATGAGGTATTTTGTCTCACGATCGTGAGGTTTAGCTATGTATAAAATACAGTAATTTACACATAGCTAAATACTGTACAATATGTGCGTCGGTCCGTCTCGGTGATTGCCGCAGCCTTCGTGACACTCGCAGATACCCATATGACATTGATATTAAAATTTTGCATTTGGTAGGACATTGCATTGAAGACGATTGATTACTTTCAATGAGGGACAAGGTGTCACGCTCTATAGAGAAACCGTAATCCAAGTAAGAGCACATGGTGTGCTCTTACCGACGAAAACAGATGCTCTTTGTTCTTCCACAAGAAGCTATTACCCAAGGATTACGGAGATCACGATTTATCCCTCAGGTACGAATTTACAGTGTATCACCGTTGTTCAGCTTCTACTATTGCGAATATGTTACCACAGTCTGCATTCATCGTATTGCATACAATATTCTGGGTATATTCGCGTGGCGACATCATTCCGAGCCCACGGGAACAATACAACGAAAGTATCGCAATTTACTTGGCACGTGTCTCTGCTTCGGTGTAATGCCCGGCAGCTATGATATTGACTGGGGTTGCTCACCTTGTTCTGCTGCTGGGCCCTTACAAAGCACGAGAATTGTGTTGGACCGAGAGAATGATTTCCAAGGAATCGTCGGGTACTCTTCAAATATTAACGCAATTGTCATTGGATTTCGTGGAAGTAGCAACATTCGAAATTGGATTACTAATTTTACAGTCTTGAAGAAGAAAGCGTACGAAGCTTATCCCGAAGCACTGGTACATCAAGGCTTCTACCAATTGTATCCACAAGTTGCAGAGCAAGTAGTACATCACGTCGAGAAAATCCGTAATGAACACGCAAATGCAGTCATTCTGGTGACTGGGCATTCGTTGGGTGGAGCGATTGCCATGATTTGCGCATTTGAGTTAGCGCTGCTCCATGGTTTAAATGTTGAAGCTCTACACACATTTGGGCAACCAAGAGTAGGAAATTACGCGTTCGCCAAAGCGGTGCAAGATCTGGTGCCCAGACTGTATCGAGTGATTCAAAGCGATGACATTATTGTTCACTTTCCGCCAACGGTCTCCGATTTTCGGCATTCAGGAATTGAGGTTCGCAATTTTTTGCAATTGTTTGTCTTCAATTTATGATTTCCTCATTTACAGGTTTTGTATGACAAAAAAAATTCAAAACATATCGAATCCGCAGCAGTATCACCGGTGAAAACAAATATTGCTCACTTAAATGTGGTTTCGGAAAATGCATCAGCTTCGAAGATCACTACAATTACTCGTACGTTGATATGGGGGACCGCGTACAGTGTTGAGGTTTCACCGTGTGCTAACAAGAACCCGATACAGAAAATATTTGGTCGGCTCCACATCCTTGCATTCATGGCGGCCCATTTACAGTGCTCCACATCAATCATCTTACAACAGCAGGGGTCATAACAGTCGGCTGACTCTCCTGCATGCAAAGATAATAATAATATAGTTCGTGAAATCCCGAAGCTGTTGATGTTTGATTCACGCATTCCTAGAGCGCGGAAGTACTACAGAAAGGGACTATTGAGTCGGCTTCGGGTAACGTTTTACATCATAATCAAAAAATCCTTCAACGGGATTGTCGTGCCTTCAGGCAGGCGCAGAACGCTTGACAAATTCTGATTGTTGCATCGATATGTCGGCTGTTAGGCTAATATGTCTAATGTAAGAGCCGCGAGATCAGATGAATGCGCACTAGGCGAGTTGCTCCCTGCTCCTTCGATATTGCCGTTTCATCGACGATCATACTGCTACAGTACCCTGAAATATTTCGCGCACTTGATACTCTGCATGCCATTTGACATTGATGTCCCCGTTAATGTAGTACTTACGCTTGGAGTGCATAACGATCCCCTTCTTTTCAACCGTCTCATTTATGCAGAACGATTCGATATATAAAAAGCGAGCATATCAAAGGAAACCATGCCCCACTCGATACAATATTGCAAGCATCACGATCATCACAAATTGCTGCTGTTTTTTTTTGCTCTACAGCTGATCATGCATAGCTGTGCTTGCACAGAGTCTACATACTAGTGGTCCGCGAGTAAGTACAATTGACGCTTTTATCGCAATATCAATGGAAATGCATCTCCATTGCTCGATGGATAAGCAGGCCAGGAGGTGCTATCAATACAAATGTGGCTCAGGAGTTTTGTCAGAAAGAGATATTTGCGTCACCAAACAGTAGAAAGAAACATGCGCGTGCAATTGAATCTGTTCCTCATTCGACGTAGATATATCACCATAGCCCGGCAGCCGAGATGATTCGATTGGTTATAGATAATACATTCTTCAGTCCGGTCTCACTAAATCGGTCAAATTACCGAAAAAGTGGTCTTTGATCTAGTGCCCCGTATAAACACATATTTTGCAGATAATGGAAACAATACTGTCGCATCATTCGGACCAAGGCCTATACGACCCAGCCAAACGTGTTGCGAATACTTCATCCCATTTCAACATTGTATTGTCTTATTGTCTTTTCTTACTTTATCATTGGCGGTTCACTTTCGACACTTCATTTTGACCTTCCGCTTTATCCCTCGAAATCGTACTCTAGTTGAGTGGCACTGTACGTCATGCATCCGGTGCAAAATTCGCATGCTGCAGCAGTTTGGACTATGCTGATAGCGCCTGTCAGCGACAACGATCGACGTGCCCTCTCGTCCACAAATAAACCCAGTAATTCATCGCTATCGTCATCTTTTCCTTGCAGACCTTCTCGTCATTGGGGCCCAAATATGCTTGAGAAAGCCTCTCAAAGCCCAAAGTCGGCTCGGAGAGCTCCATCTTCGACCTTCGGAGACATATTTCTTGGGAGAACTACTCGGTCTGAAATCCCAGTGCTGGAATCTTTCATCGAGGACGAGGAGGAAGCCATCATGAGGACGCTATCCGAACACCCGGAATCCTCGCCACAATTGGAAACCGAACGTTTAAACTCGCGCGTCAATCCATCCACATTCAGCCTCTCCAGTTCCTGGCCACTTATCAGCGTCTCACTGAGTCTCGAAGTGGAGCGCCACGTACTCCGTAGTGGTTGGCTAAACAAACAAAGCGATCACCTCAAATCCTGGAATCGAAGATTTTTTGTGCTTATTGAGCGCATCCATTCGCCTACCAAAACACGATGGACATCGTTGCAGTATTATAAATCTGATCAATGCGGTCGAATTCGCGGTGATATACCCATTCAGAATGCTTCTCCTGCTGAAACGGCTTACCAGGAAGCTTGTGACGCAGATGATTTCTATCGTCACCCTATCACTACTCGATTTGTGGGCCAGGAAGAGAGTAAGAGACCCTATTGCTTCGAAGTAGGCCGTGGTCATATCCATTTTCTCTGCCAAGCGCTCGATGAAGACGATGTCAGCGCGTGGGTGTATGAGCTTCAAGCTATTGCACAAGGTCACCCAGTAGATTCACCAGCATCCATTCGAGCTTTCCCGCAACCTGCTCAAGTTGACCAGACAAATATGGAAGAAGATCGGACAAGAGATAGTGTTTGGCTTTCTGAATCGTATTTGGGCAGAAGAATGCATGAGACTTCAAGCTGGCGAGCGTCTTCATCAGTTTCCTCAATGAGACTTGCACGTAAACAGCCTGGTCGACCTCGGATGGATAGCACGGACGTCGCCACACTTCTCTCCCATCAATCCGATACTCCCAAGCCTCATGCTGAAATAGAAATCTGCTTCGTGGCTGAACTTCGAAGACTCTTGAATGATAGTAACTCCCAAGAGTCGACGATCTGTTCGAATTTTGTCAAATCATTCTCGTTTGATGCATCTCACTCTATTGCTCCATTTGCGCGCTTGAGAGCATTCCATGGAAATATTACCGAAATGATTCTACGTGACCACAGTCTCCGGATGCTGGAGCTGGTGCAAGATAAAACGCCCGATTCCGACCATCTTTTTGCGCTCATTCGAACATGCACTTACCGCCATTTGGAGCAGTGTATCCTTTTGCCGATTCGAGCCAAACTGGAAGCATATTTGTCGCACGAATATCACGCGCAAGATATCCAATTGTATAGAAAAACCCAGTGGCTGAAGGGTAAAGACCAGTTTTTCTTTCACATTCCCGATCATCATCTCTCTCCTCGCGAATGGCATCGAGCTGCAAAAGTATTACGCACGATCACGACGACATTTTCTCCTACAGCTCGATACCAGATTCTAGTGAAGACAATTCAAAAAATCAAAAGCACATATTCTCGCGAGCATAATGACGTCTTGAAATATGAGGATCTGCTCCCAATATTCACATTCGTGACTGTGAACAGCGGAGTCGAGTATTTAGCGTCGATATGGGTGCTTCTGTCCGAGCTGAACATGTGCTTTCGCAGTGAGGAGAGCGATAGGAACATAAAACTTCTCAAGGACGCCTTATCCTTTATCGAGAGTGTGCAGACTCCCCCAGAACTCGAAGACGTATTCAAAGATTCCGTGACGGTCACCATTGACGGTGACTTAAGTTCTTTTTTATCGCTGGAACCAGAGCCAACATATCGTTATGGAGTCAGTATAGCTAGCCTTTCAGCCCAAGGTCTGGCCTCGTTCGGGACAATCATTGGTGAAGGATTTGTGCTCATGACATTGAATGGTCAAAATGTTTTGTTCTGGTCGTATTCCGACGTGTTGAACCTTCTTACTGGATCCACACATTCGCACAAATTTTCCTTTATCGCATCAGAGTCGTATTCGATGATTCTGCAGACAAACAAAATACTTTGGAACGAGTCCCTACTGAATGCATGCAAGCGAGGCGATATTGGATGCGTGCAAATGCTTCTTGCCAATGGAGCCGACGTCAACTATGCGGGACACGACTGCAGAAGGACCGCGTTACATGTTGCTGTGGAGGCCTTGAAGCTCAACGTTGTTTCTTATCTCTTGCAGCATGGAGCACTGAGCTCGAAAATTGACGATTATGGTCGAACCCCGCTTCATATGGTGGGATTGTCGAGTCGATCGCCCTGTGATCCGACTTGGGACACACAAATTGCGATTGTCGTGCGCAAATTGCTGCATCACGGAAGCCACCATCACAACGTCGATATGTTTGGCAACACCGCTTTGATGCTCTTGGCCGCCAACGGCTACCTTAGCGGCATCGATATCTTCATAGAAGCCAGACATGATGTTGAGCTAGATGCTCGAAATTGGACGCATGGAATGACAGCATTGATGATGGCGGCCCAGCGAGGGCATTACCAAGTAGTGCAAGCTCTGCTGGATTACGGTGCCAAAGTCGATTGTCGGACATTGGATGGAGAAACAGCCCTTCATTTCGCTGCTAGCGTCGCGAGAAGAAATATCTGCGAGCTATTAGTCGAGCATGGAGCAGCTGTAAACATCACCAATAAAGCCGGAATTTCACCGCTCATGCTAGCACTTTGTCAAGGAAATTGCCATAAACTGATCCGATCAGACTCGTTGGATTTAAGCTGCAGGAATACGGCAACATTCACACAGGTTGTTGCAGAAAGCTCGAGCAAATATGGCAAATATCGTATTGGATCTCAAAAATACAACCAAGCGGACGAGAATCATTCCTTCGTATCCTTTGAGGCAGCCTGGGACACTGTCCGATACTTGTTAGCTGCTCGCAGTGACACGAGTACCGTGTGCAAAGCTTTTTTCAGACCGGCAGATTACGCAGCAAAGTTTGCAAATGACAGTCTCTTCAAGCTCATACAAGCCACGGATGATTCCTGCGAACCTTCAAAGTTGTGCAATAGCACGTCTGAAGATGAGACTTCATTAGATATTCATCAGCCCATTGAGGCTATTTTGCTGGCAGTGGTAGAGTCTGATCGAGTCGATTGGGACGATGTAGCAGCTCTTCTTTGCTACTGGGAAGCTTCTAGACGATGGGATGTAGTGATACATTCATTGCAAAGTATACTCGGGGCAACATCGTCCAAAAAATCCAAGCGTTCTTTACGTATGGTGCTTCAAATTCTTCATCGGATGGTCATGCTTTTGCAGTACAATACGGGAAAAGATCCGGGATACGCGAAAGATCTTCATTGCTTGATTTCGTTCGCATATAAACAAGCTCAAACTCAGGATCCCCAAGCTGTTTTCTGGATCAAGACACATTCTCTTCTTCCAAGATACCAGGAGGCGTACAAACTGGGCCAAAGGCAGCACCTTCAAATGTTTTACATGTCTCATCAAATCTACGAAAAGATCCATGTGTTCCTCAGACGATGCAAATTCTCGAGCGCAAATTTAGCATTTCTGGTCGATTCGCAAGTCACAGATCTTTCGGATGATGACGCTGACGATGACATTGACGATGCGTTAATAATGGATCCTCTGAGTAATAACTTTGGGCGGATGTCCCTGACTCCGACTTTGAGGTCTTCCACCTCTTGTGAAAATCCACAATCTCGGGACGCGAGTATGGAACTAGATCAGGCTATCAAAGATCGACTCTCGATGGCTGGTGTGTGGCCTCATCAAAAGCGCGAAATTGAAGACCCAACATGCGTGGAAAACCATATGCTCCCAAAAAGCGTGTTGCCATCTTTTCGTAAATGTGCTTTCCACAGCCGCTTCTCGTTCGCATTCCAATGCTCGAATCAAATCTGGTAAGTGGAAATATGGTAGAATAGGGCTTTTATTGACTTAAAGGATAGCTTATTGGACCTCGAGCCGATGGCCGTGGCGCAACAACTCACGCTTTTGCAGCATTACTATTTCACGCGTGTTCGAGGTCTGGTCCATTTTTCTTGAGTTGCAAGCACTCACTCTCGTGCTACAGCTTCGGAGATCACAGCCTCCAGGCGCGATGCAGATCAAACTCCGGGCTATGATCGCTTACGAAAGCTTCATTATCACGTATGTATTTCCACAATTCCTTCTTCCCTGTCTTGACCATTTGATTGCAGATTTCCATGTGGGTCGTAAGCCAAATTCTCGTTCGCGACGACGCCGATCAACGTGCTCAGCTTCTGGAATTCTTCGGCAGAGTTGCGAATTATTGTCTGTCACCTTTGCAAAATTTTGATGGCTTCATGACTATTATAAATGCCTCCAATGATTCGTCCATCCATCGCTTGAAGAAAACCTGGGATAAATTGCCTCTGAGAAGCTATCAACTGTGGCGCACATTGAATCAATTTACACAAAAAGCAGCGCGGTTCGTTGTATTTTACTTTTATGCCGAATTGCAAGCATTCAACACGTTTATACGGGTAGAACAATGATAAGGGCAATGGAAGAAGCCTCACCACCATGCGTGCCTTACCTCGGCACAGTCTTGCAGCAGCTGATCGCTTTACAGGAGTGTCCTGCGTATTGCGTGCTAAAGAAAAGCCTCAACATAAACAAGGTTTCTATGCAAAATATGTCTTAGAGGGATTGGGCCATCATTATGCCTTGCTGTGTAGTTTCGGTATCGAAATGCAATTCTCCAAAAAGTTATCGAATGCCAGAATGTGCCCTTCTTGATCCCAATGGATGCACATGTACTGGTATGTGATGTCGCTTTATTGAAAATACTAGCTGATAGTAATATCTTATCGTTATGTAGAGAATGTTATGCTCTCCGCCTTCATTTGCGAACCAAGAAGCTGCGTTCCAGCGGTCTCTTGTCGTGGAGACGCGCGCGCAACGCTAAACGTTGTCAATATGACTGAGATAATGCGCCACATTATAGAAGGATTTATGTGTAAATTTATGTAATATGCACGTCAAGTCAGCCATTCGTCGATGCTTGTGCATTTGGCTGAGGACGAGATAAATAAGCGATCATGTACGCCGGATGAGAGGAGCTTTGGTTAATGACACGGACAAGTTACTATACTCTGTGCAGTGTGCAAGCGTCATTCAGCGAAGGAGATCTCAATTTATCGACTACAGGCACGATGCAGTCCGCAATGTCATGCTTTAGTCATTCGACGCGAGGAGGAAAATTCATTGCGTCGGAGAAGAAAAAGATCCTCCGGTCAGCGCTTAAGCCACTACGATTCACAATCCACACTTTCGGCCATCACTGCTATTGTAACGCGTCCCAACATTGCGACAGAATATATTGGGTAGGACTCTTACTACGTCCTTCCACCAGAGCTGGTTGGTGTGTCGTTTGCCTTAACGCTTGGAATAGAGAGAAAACGATGAAAAAAAAGAAGTTAGCTCATGAAGAGAGACCTTTCTATTTGATTGAACCAATATCAAATGAGCGCGAATCTGAGAGCAAGATTGTTCTAAATTCTGTCGCAGCTCCGTCTACCTCTTGATCAATTCCCGCAGATAATCGTAAAGCACGATGCAGTTTGCCTACTATATACTCGCACCAAGAGGTTTCATCAAACCAAATTCCCTCGATAGCCATCATTGGCAGCTGAATCGCGGTCTATAGAATTGCAAAAGATTGGGGATGTCTGCAAATTCGAATAAGGCCGACGAGAACAGCTATGCACTTGTCAGGGAGCTTAACCGCTCACTTTCAGTAAGTGCTACAATCTTCTGACACGTCCATGTGCATTTAAGGCGTTGGGTACTTTGAATGAAAATATTTGTTGAATGTTGTTGCTTTAAGTTTTTTAGCAATGACAGGCAGACGTAAGTTTATCGGGTAGATCGCCTGGCAACGGACACCATAACTAGACTTTGAAACCATGCACCACATGCCTGATGCCACGAAATGTCAAGAAGAATTAAGTACGAACATGATTTGCCATGTGCAATATCTACCGTCAGACATCTGAGAATAATAGTGCCCGCTTCAATGTTGTAAGGTCTTCCATATTTTGATGAATCGTAGTCGAGACGACCTTATTGTGAATCATCATCCAGGTGCAGGAGATTGAAATGAAACAAAGCCTGTATGAAGCTTCGCATCAGAAAAGTACCGGGATCATGTCGCAATCGTTATGACGAACTCGCCCAGTTGATTGTATTTATGCCTTTTTGTCGTCAGGTATCGTTTGGACCCGATCGTATAACAAGAGATCCCAGAAATCCGGATACGCTGAGCGCGCCGGGGGGATTGGAAATATGGATACCACCTCCTTTAGGACGTCCTCCATTCTCTAATGGGTAAGGCAATTAAAGAAGCCTCACATCTATGCATGTCTTACCTCGGCACAGTCTTGCGGCAGCTGATTGCGTAACAGGATATTCCAGCGTACGTGTGCTTGAGAAATACGCTTTATACGAACAAGATGTCTACGCAAAACCGCGATTAGAGAAATCGGGCCTGTTATTCTCGGGAACAGTTTGTGACTTCCAAAAGCTGAAACCAAAGTATTGTCTGAAGCCGAAGGTACTCAACGATGAGGAAACAGAAACACTAAATGCCATTCAATTCCTATTCTCGTAACCTGGATATGCACCTTTGATTGTAGGTACCGTTTAGTCGATACCTTTGAGAGAGTGGGGGATCATTATGTGTTGCTGCGTAGTTCCGGTATCGGAATGCAATTTTTTAAAAAGTTATCGAATGCCAGAATGTGCCCTTCTTGATCCCAATGAATGCACACGTGCAAGCAAGTGATATCGCTTCATGAATTGCACAAGAGAATTTCAATCACTTATCATTACGTAAAGAGAACTATGCTCTCCGACTATATTCGCGGACGAGAAATTGTATCCGGCGGTTTCTTATCGTGGAGAGAACGCGCAACGTGAAGAATGATTTATATGACTGAGATATTGTGGCACATTATACAAGGATTCATGTGTAAAGTTATTTGAATTGCACGTCAGGTCAGTTACTCGTCGATGCTTGCGCGTTTGGTAGAAAATTATGGCTCATCATCTGAAGACGAGATGGATGAAAAAAAGGATAATGTACATCGGATTATTAGGAGTAGCTTTGGTAATGACACTGACCAGTTTCCTATAGTCTGTGCAAAGCGCAACCGTTATTCCATCAGCAAGTGAGATCCTGAATATATCGACTACACGTATGATGCAGTCCGCAATGTCCTGCTTTAGTCGACCGAAGCGAGAAGGCGAATCAATTCTATCGGAGAAGAAGAAGATATTTCGTTCAGCGTCGAAGCCGATACGATCCGCACCACACTTTCGGCCACCACAGCTAACCCGTCCCAACATTGTGACAGAAGATGTTGGGTATGACGCGTACGACGTTCTTGTATCGGAGTTTGTCTAATGTGTCATTTGTCTTAGCGCTTGGAATACAGAGAAAACGATGAAGAAACATGGCAGTAAACCCATGAAGTGAATCCTCCTCTACTCAAATTGAACCATTATCAAAACAGCACGAGACTGCTGGCGGAATTATTTCAGAATTTGTCGCAGCTGAATAGACGTTTTCATCCATATTTTGATTCTTGACATTGATGGTGCCGACAGAGACGTTTCATTTGCGTGTCGATAGAAACATGTGAGTCATAACGATAGTGGAATATAAAGAAGCATATAGCATGATGTGGTTTGCGTACTTCATACTAGCACCAAAGAGTTTCATCGAAACGATTCCCTCAGATGTGCAGCCCGATTATCATTAATAGGCAGCTGAATCGCGGTCTATAGAATCGCAAAAGATTGGGAGTCTGCGAGCTCGACTAAGGCCGGCAAGAACGTCTATGCCCGCATGATGGAAAGTTCTATCGCTCACTTCCAGTAAGGGCCACTATATTCTGAAGTGCCCATCTCCATTAGGCGTTGTATTCTTTGAAGCGAATATTTGTTGAAGTGTTGTCTCTTGAAGCAGTGAAAGACAAACGTAATCTATCGGTAGGGTCGCGTGCGGATGGACACCATGCACCACATGCATGCAGCCACAAAATTCAGAAGTAACACTATTTCCTTCCCTAGTGTAGCCATTCGTTTGAGCGCGCTGCACTGAAGTCTACGTTACTATTTTTGTGAACCTCTAAACATATTCATAGAGTCACATTTCCACAAATTACAATTGATCCTGCCATGTGATCGAGCTTTCTGCCAACCTCTTACCAAAGTGTGGCAGCCTTTGCTTAGTACATCAAGGGTTTCACCGGGACATGTATTTCATAGATATTTACACAACCGATTTCTCACAAGCCCCACGAAGGAATCAAAATAGATACAGTGACTATTTCCACGCGAATCTACATTGCTTCCTTCTCAACGGAGCTTTCACGAAAATCGGAAGCGGTATGACCGTAGAGGATGCAATTCTCAGAGCATATGCTATCTAAGACCTCGGAAGCTCATAGCGTTATAAGCAATCTATATTTGGTTTGCCCATGGATTTCATTCGTTCCAATCAGGTGTGGGTCACAGCACCCAAAAAATATTGCTCTACAGAGAGAAAATCTCGCTTCGCCTTTGGGTTTTGTTTGCTTTTGATTACATGCTTATAGTGTGAAGTCTCTAATTCCGCATGAGGCCCGAACTCAACAAGTCGTGTTCATCAGTGTGGCCACGGAAGATTAAATTTTCTACATTGCATCGTTACTGCTCGAACTACTACAGCAAGATTGCAAGAGTCGAATATGGTCCCCCTGCGAAATCGTGATCGTCTGAGGAGTAATATTCCGCTTGCACGCGATAAATGTGTGAAGCTTGGTTAGCTCCAATATTTGTCACGTACAGATCCACAAGATTCGACGGAACATAATCGCGTGTTGGGTTTATAATCGCCATCTACGAATATGAATGGTAAATATTTTCATTCAAGCATCAGCAGCATATAACCTTGTCTGTCACATCTTGATATTCGATTATTTGAGCAGGATTACCGAGCTCATTTCTAGTGTCGACATCATGTGCGTAGACCGGGCACAACGTGATCAAACTAGTCACACAAATGACTGGGATGGAGATGGTTTTTGCTGCTAATGTGATATTGTGCAACCCCGACTGCGCAATTAGTCCACCATCCGCAAGGACTGCAAATGCTGGAATTATGACTTTGTTTACGCGAGCCATGATTGCAAAGACAGCGCTGTCGGGAATCACAGTCACGTCAATTGCACTGAGAGCAAGCTGATGCGCAAGCGTTTGTCCATTTAGAGAGGGTGCCGACTCGGCAACGATCACTTTGAATTGACGCTTCTTTGCAGCGGCTTGGAAGAATTCTACGACATAAGAAGTCATACCAAAAGCAAGGATCACTTCACTAAAGAATTGATCATGTCAGTTCGCATTCAAGTTGACGCAGTTTTACATCGCGTACTCCGAGAGGATGAATTCTGTTGCGTGATCTGAGATATTGACATGGCTATTTTGTAACTCATCTTTCAGCTCTCTGATTGCTTCCATAATAGACTACAAATATTAGTCAAAAACAAGTAGTTGAATAATTGGGCGAAAGAGAATCCCCACTGATTTTAGCTTAGCGGTAGGGGGCGAAGGATTTGCCACAGATCCTGGGGTCAGAAGCAGTTCAAGTGAACTTTGTGACCTTCCAATGTGTTCTTTGCTTCCCAGCAACGAACTCGCGTCGATGGGAGATGAAATATCATTTGTCTTAGTTGCAAGGAGCACTTCTTCACGAATGATGTGCAAAATTCGGCGCACAACATTTGCGATAGTTACTTCTGCACCAAAAGATTAGATCCTGTCGCAGCTAGCTGATAATGTAACCAATGATACCTTCTGGAACTGATTTTGTCAGATAGAATCCTATGTCACGCAATTTTTCGATGATATCGGAAGCACTTGACCATTCTGTGATCCTGAGCTACATTATTGAGGATTATCACATGAAATTGGGAGCGATTGAATGAAATAGAAACCATGTGCTCCACAAAATCCAGAATTTGTAATGAACTATTGTAGGATCCATCACACTGACATCGTTTGAACGAAGTAACAATATTTAGAAGGCGCTGCACTAGTTTTGGCTGTTTCTCCATCCATCTTGGGGTCATCATGTAAATGTTTGATACTTACAGCCATAGATGCAAATGTGCACATGTACATGTCTATTATAGCAGCTATGTAGGTTATAATGCTACCTGCTCTTACTATCAAGCTTACTTCTATTTAAATTGCGCAGTTTCTTCAGTGCCTATCTATTGCAGCAATAAATGCATTTCCCATGCATAGTGCGCGTCGTCTTTCTATTTGTTTTCACCTCAAAGAGGTTACAGTGCGAATTATTACTTCGGCGGAGAAAGGTTCCATGTGAACACTGATTGATGATCTAACAATGAGGAGCACTCGCTTGCAAGCTGTGCAGATTCCCTCCATAAGCGAAATACCAAGCATCCTACCACGACGATATGGTGAAGGCGTTTCTAGCCAGGATCGAACGGTAGCAACAAGCACGAAAAAGCAGGCACGACAGCTAAGTAAGCCAACATACAATTTACACCTAGATCGAAGAAACAATCGGGCGCAAGCTGGACCTCACTCACACAGACTCGATATCGCCGAGTGGATTTAATATTGATACTAGAAAACATTCATTTCCAATCAGCGTTGAAATACCACGCAACGCAATATAAAGGGCCACCCAGTTCACGGCATAATCTTGCTTACAAAAGGCTACTCAACCTTGGTAGTTGCTATATATCTATGAGAGGAGTATGCCACCATACACTCCATCCTTTTAAGTGTTGGTGAGCAGTAAGAATCACGATGTTATTTTCATCAGAAACGATTGCTCGTCTCGTACTCACGTCATGGACTATCACAATGTAGAATTGTTTGTCATTTGATGACTGTTAAGCAGTTTTGTTTACGGAGTGACGTGTACGCGATGCTTCCCGTCCCGCACATCACTCAGCTCGATAAAATCGAACGATTCAAAGCGTGATCCTGCCCTGTCTTTTCCCATAATGATGACCACATAATTCACCGCCAGATACAGTTGTCTGCTCAAAACCCACCTTCGCAGACAAACTCTTTCCATGTTATTCACATTTGTAGTTTGGTATTTTGTTTCTCTCAACGATGCAATTTGCAAGGGAATGGCGGATAGATTGTCGCGATTGTCGCTCTGTTGTGGCGCATGACATTGATATTTTTTTCTGTCATGAAAATGCACGTAGCGTTCATTTACTACTGAATGAAAACAACTTGGAAGTAAAATCTTTAGCGGACCATTCACTTCCATCGTCGATGCGCTCGCTCTCACTCTACGAACCGGAAGCTGAGCCATCAACGACTTCGGATGCACCTTCTAAAGCTGAACTGAAGCTCGTTTGTTGCATGAATGACCCAACCGAACAGCATACTTTGCAACTGAAGATGCAGTCCAATGAAAGGCTACGGAAGCGATCTCGTAATCCGTTCAATCTTTTCTATTTCAACTGTGGAGCCAAATTGGGTGTGCGAGGGTATCTGAATGGACGCAAAAAACTGAATTTATTTCTATCATACACAGCATGCATTTGCACGCATCGATTCAATTCACCCAATTATGCGACAGTTCAGAATGTACGAAAATGGTCTAATGTTGTCCATGCTCTGGAAGATAAAGGCTTTGATGTTTCAAAGACAACGCTACAGGAGCTTATTGATCAAGAAGGAGGTATCACGAAGCGCGGGGATATTGAGCGCATCATTTACCCATTACAGGTGCCAGGCGTTGAGTCTATTGAGGCAAGAGGTGCCGACTTGATGACTTGCAAGATGTCGCAACTTCGTGACTATCAAGTAGAGCTGGTAGTTGGGGCACTTGTGGTCAATACTCTGATCTATCTCCCGACAGGTACTGGATACTTGGTTCTGTTCTTCTGTACTAATGAACTGGATGCATGTGACAGGCTGCGGTAAAACACTGATTGCGATCAAAGTTATGGAAGAATTCGCGGCATTAAATCCAAAACGAATTGTTGTATTTCTCGTCCCAACACGCCCACTTGTCTCTCAACAAGCTCAATACGTTCGAAGGGAATCTAATTTGGTGGCAATTGAGCTCATGGGGCAGACTCCCACATTGCTTAAAGACTTGCAAAATATTGCAAAAAAAAATCGCACTGGACAAGCTTGTCGCTCTTATGATCACACCACAGTTGTTTGTCAATTTGCTGTACGAAAATCGAATGCGCTTGAGCGATGTTTCGCTGCTGATTTTTGACGAAGCCCATCATGCAATCGGGGATCATCCATATGCGGAAATTTCAACTCTCATTCCCGTACAAGGCGAATGCGATCGACCTCGGTAGATGGGTCTCAGCGCATCACTATACGGAAATAAAGCGGGAGAAGAGACCGGGTCTGCATTCTTACATCAATTACTCCGTCTGGAGAATTGTCTCTTAATGGATTATGACACGGATGATACAAGCCGAGCAATCTTTGTAGGTCGGCTACGTTCTGCATTACTTAATTGTACGACCATCTCTGAATCGCACAAACGGATATGCAAGTATGTTTTGACGATTTTGAGTGGCTTCCAAACGTTGTCGGTGATAGGGGCAACCCACACTATTTTGGCGCTTTGTATTCGCTTCAATCAAATTCGTAGCCGTACCGGGAACGTTGGTGATCGTGATTTGTATACCATATTGGCACCTGCATATCACTCGTACATTGGGCCTTTAATTGCGCTGTACACAACGAAGAAAGAACTGCTAATGGAACAATTGGCATCCAAAGTGGATATGATCAGCAATTTGATCCAGAAGATGCACAACGCCTACGCCTCTCGTGGAATTGTATTTGTACGCACACGTCAGAGTGCGCGGCTAATCGCCACTGTAATGTCTCAAATTCCGTCATTGCGGGCTTTGAATCCCACTAAGTTTGTTGGGCAGCACTACTTTGAAGGAATGTAGTGGGAAAATGAGCAACGACCTATTTTGGAAAAGTTTCGTCAGGGTCAAATTCGCCTTCTGATTGCGACGAATGTGCTGGAAGAAGGCATTGATGTTCCAGAATGTTCGTTTGTCATTCGATTCGATGGTGTCGCTGGCGTAAAAAGTCTTATTCAAAGCCGAGGAAGAGCTCGTTGCAAGTACGGCTCTTTCATGATTCTCTGTACGCAAAAAGAGAAAACGAAGCAAGAAAAGCTGTTGTATACTGAGCGCAATATGGTTGCAACTGCTCGGTTGTTGGCTGCGTGCCACCCAGCAAAGTACACAGCTTCCAAGATTTTGCAAGTAGAGCAAGGACCCAAACTTGAGACTTGTCCCGATGTCGAACAACCGGCAGTTGATGCTACAGGAACGTGGAATTTTGTTTTTGGGACAATGATTGGGTCAGATATCGAATTAATCGCAGACGGATGCTTTTTCAAACGACTCTCACAGCAAGTTAATGTGGTAATGCTTGATAAGTCATTGAATCTTTGCACCGCGCGAGGTGACCTATCTCCACTAAGCCAGTACAATGAACTTTGTCGATGCCTCGAGTATGGCTTTTTGAGGGAAGGCGTGACATATTGGACACGATATGAAAGCAATCTCACAGAGATTGAACGAGCTGTTCCCACTACGGATGACGTAACTTCTTTGACCGGTAAAAAAGCCTCACGATTGTCGATATGTGCCGTGGAAGGTACACCGACGCAAAGCAAACCTTAATGAGAAAAGAGAGCTATCTGATTGACGAACTTGATGGCCTATTCTTCCTGTCCGACAATCATTGCTGGGTAGAAATCGTGGAAGAAATGGTCATTACGTTTCATTTCTTCGCTTTGTTCCAACAGATTTGCTGGCTGGAGCAAGACGTACTCACCGACTGCGTGCATTTTTACATGACTTTCAAAACACCACCTTACATTGAACAGAAGTGCGTACGGCAGTGTGTCGACTTCGACCGGCAAGCGTTGTCTTTCTGCTTTACGTGCAAGGTGGAAAGCGACGAGATGCTTGATGATATACGCAGATACTTGAGGAAGGTTGGTATCGATGTTCGAGACACCTAATTTTTTCGCAGTGAGGCCCAAGCTGAGGATAACGCAGCGCAAATATGGCTGCCTTTCCGCACAGCATACGCTCTAGAATGTTTTTGCTCTCGTGTTTGCTTTACTTCAGGCAACTATTTATCGGCTGGAATACTAGAGGAACTTGGGAAGCTCAGCACACTCAATCAAGAGCAAGCACTATATACTTTTAATCCAAAAGGGGACAAGTCCTTAGAAGCCGAGTTCCAAGCATTTCTAACGTCAGAGTTTCTCACTGACGGGTCAATCGAAAATCAGGTTTTTGAGCTCACAGCTCCACAAAATGTAGTGTTCCAGATAATGGTGACGCCGTCTCGAATGCTTTATCTACCGCCACTGGCAACCACCGAAAATCGCATGTTTCGACATTTTGGGTCCCAAATTTCATGTATGTTCATTTTCGCGATGAAAAGAACGAGCGGTTGGAACTCAAGTATGAGTCCATACTCGCTCGTCTGAGGCACTTTTTATTTAATGGCATCACACTCAAATATACAGAAAATGGAGAGAAGCTACAAGCCAAGTTTCAGTTTGTGGGATGCTCCATGAGTCAAGTTCGAGACTGCTGCTGCATTTTCACATTGCATGATCCTTGCGCGGTTCGAGCTTGGGCCGGCTCCATTTCGTCTAGATACGCACCTGCGGATTATCTCAAACGGCTGAGTCGAGTATTCACGTCGACCGCGGAAGCATATCCAGTCTCGGACAGCGTCATGGAAACTCTAAAAGCAGATGCCAAAAATGAAAATTATACGTTCACGGATGGGTGTGGCGAGATTAGCGTCAAGTCCGCGAACGCTATAGCCAGCGTACTGGAGATGAAACAAGTTCTTTCTGCATTCCAAATTCGATTGGGTGGGGCTAAAGGCGTGCTCGTAACATCGGACTTTCAGCCATCAGCACCCAAAGAAAATGGCATTTGTCTTCGTCCTAGTATGATCAAATTGGATACGAATCACCGTATGCTGGAAATTGTATCGTACAGCAGCCAATCTCCAGCGTATCTCTCACGACAGAGTATACAGCTACTAAGCGACTTGAAAATTCCCGACGAGGTATTCATAAAACTCCAGGAAGAATATCTGGAATCGTTACGTCTAACACTTGCGTCCGAAGAAGACGCAAGAACCACACTAAGGTCAGGTTTCTTGGATCCATTTAAAGCATCTTTCAACAATTTGACTGCACGTGGTTTGTCGGTCATGGATGACGAGTATCTCCGGCTGGTACTTCATTCAACGTACGCCTACAAAATTCAAAATGTCGTGCATCGTGCTCGAATTTTGATACCCAAAGCACGAGTGACGATGGGTGTGGCTGATTTTACTGGAACGCTGGAATACGGGCAGGTATTTGTGCAGTACTCCGAGCAGGTGCCGGAGTCTAAAGAGATGTCCACCATGATGCTTGACCAAGTTGATGTTGTTGTTCATCGAAATCCGTGTCACCACCCTGGTGACATTCGTGTTTTGCGTTGTCGTGCTGACGTTCCCGAGCAGCTCAGGTGCTTGGTGGATGTTATTGTGTTTCCAGTATCGGGTCCACGACCTCACCCTGATGAATGCACTGGTGGGGATTTAGATGGCGATATGTATCCCGTCATCTGGGATGAGAAGCTGATTCCGAAAAGCGAAAATGTTACCGAAGAAATGGAATACTTCGCCGAAAAAAAAAGAATCCGGAAAATGTGGAAATGACACAAAACGTTCTGATCGAGGCCTTTGTCGCAATGGTGCACAGCAGCGTGCTTGGAATTGCTTCAAATGCTCATCTGGCGCGTTGTGATTATTCTGATAAAGGCAGCTTTGATCCAGATTCGATGAAGTTGGCGTGGATATGCTCGCTACAAGTGGATGGCCACCGTGCCGAGGAGCACCTGCAAGTAATTCGTGACCTGTCACCTCCAATTTATCCAGACTTCATGGAATCGGAACGCTTCTCGCATCGCTCTTCTAAGTCCCTCGGCACATTATATCGATCGAGCAAGATTCTAACTTTACTGGATCACTCGTGCTTGAAATACGATGAGCAACACGTTAATGATGAATTTATGGTGGGCAATTATACAAAATACGCGGCGCTAACCAAAATTCTATATCGGCAGTACAGTCGCTCCACCGCTGCACTCATGCGAATGTATGGTGCCGTCCTCGAAGGCGAATTGGCTTCGGGACTCATTATCAAAACGGACGATTTGTATCGCACCGATTATTTTCGCTTCGGTGAGCGATGTAGGGATGCGTTTTTCAAAAATGTGCGCCAATATCGCAAAATCTTTAGTGTGCTGTGTGGAACACTGAACGAATTTGAGCGTTGTGAGCTCGCCTCGGCATGGTACTATGCGGTTTTCTCGTGCAAAAACGGGCAGAATCGATTTTTGAGTTTTGGATGGATCATCATGGATGAATTGTTAATGAGTTTTTCAATAAACCAGGCGCAAACGCGCACCAAATTACACTCGGCGCCTTTGCAGAATATGAATAATTCTGTGTCCAAACTCCAGGTATCTATGATGGCAAATCTGGAACTTGGTTGGAATTCCTTCTTATCAGAGTATTTCGATCGATTGCAAGCTCGGAGTGCTGTGGAATGCAGTATTTCACCAATGATAAATGCTGGAATCCGCATTATTTTATTTGGGTCCTCCGCTTTGTTCCTTAATGAGAAGGTCTCGGATCTAGATTTGATGATATGGGCACCGAAAGGCGTTGATCTCCATGCCGTCAAACACGTCCTGGCATCAACTTTGTACAAGGAAACCGTTCTCAAGGATGAAATGCGCGTTGCGATTATAAAATTTGTCCTAGAGCGGTGGGAGGTGGAAATGTGTACACAAGTTAACGGCCCGCTCAAAACGCATCTTTTTCGTGCGTATATCTTAGCAAACGCATTTTTTTGGCCGACTTTATATTTTTTGCTGAATTGGGGACGGTGTTCAGCGTTTGTGAAACGAGGAGAAAACCTGTTTTCTCCAACCAATTTTATCTGGCTATTCGTAGGCTTTTGCCTGCACAAAAACTTTATGAGCCGGATACCAACCCAAGAAATCAAGCTAGAAGATTTGCTGGAGGAAGCCAATGACATGAATAAGCAAGTTTCACTATGGGATATGCTACTCCGTGATATTTTGGTGAATTCGTCGACTAGTTCGCCCACAGCAGCACAAGTACTTTGGAAATTTTTGACGTTTTACGCCGACAGCTTCACTCCAGCTTGCTTCTATGGCTGCCAAGATGCTTATGATGCCATCAATAACACACAATTAGATGATCGAAATATTGGTATTTTCAGAGGCCATTGCCAAATTGCATTGCATCAACTAATGTTAAATCGCGGTCGAGTGGATTGTCTGCTTGTCAAAACTACGGATCATTCTACCCGCATCATACTCAGCAGAGGCTAAGTCGGCGGATTGTATGCGCTCCAAGCTTTTTCGCTAATAAATTACTGCTGGAATGCAATGCTCCAAGGCACACGAAGCTGGAATTCCCAAGTCACTCCAATCAGCTCCGTAAGCATCTACTAGTGGCTGAAGTTTCGGGTGATGGTGAAAGAACGCAATGGATAGAGAAAAAATCGGAATCGTTTGAGCAAGAGCTGGGTGGTACGCTCAAACTGCAAAACACCAATCGATCGTATTTCCGGGAAAATGCGGGTCTCTTGCTTTATGAAGGGGCTTTGTCGCAAGGCGAGAAAATTGGATTCTCCAGTTATTTCAAGGAACGTAATCTTCATCACGAAGAATATCCGCTTCACCAGGCGCATTTACTTTGCTATGCACATAGCCGACAATGGTACAGGCACGCATGAGTCACAATTCAGACCAAATTCATGCAACAAATGATTCGATTGGGTCATTTCTCGGAGACGTACCCCAATGCATTGCACCCCAAGGCGCTCATACGATTTGGCTACCACGATCCTTCCATGAGGAGACTTTGATTCATGCCACTATCCAACGCCTGGATGAAGAATTCGAAAGAGGACGTGTCGCCTATGATTTATACCGTGCTGTCTTAACCGCCAAAATGGAAGACTCCACGAGATTTGAGAATTCACCAGAAGTGGAGGATCCTACAGAAGGATGGGGGTCTGCAGATATGGAGGAACCTGCCACCAAGAACGAGACACGTGATTCGCCAGCTGAACAAACTTCAACGAAAAGTCAGTCCAAGCCTCGTGATGCCCCACTAAGAGGCCTGCTGAAGGTTGATCGGAATGATAAAGGCGTAACCCATTCGTTTTATCCAAAGATCCATGCGATGCTTTTGTCAGCCGTAACGGATTACGTGCTGACTCGGCTTCAAATGTCGTACGTGGAGACGACTTCTTCTTACTCAGTCTCCTTGCTTTATCGTGGATTCGAGTATGTGGCGCATCTTAGTGACGAGCTGGCTTTTGTATCGCTTCGCACTCGACCTTGTCGATGGTTCTGCTCGACTTTGAAAATGCGTCAAGAGTTTGAAGAGAGTACAAGTTATTTTGATCCAACGCCCGACGTGCGATATTACGTGAGTACCTCTGAAGAATTGCAGCAAGATGATGCATTATACCCCAAATTACTCGAAGCGTGTGATAAAGCTGATAGAAAAGGAATTTTGGAACATTCTGAAGACCCGAAATGCCCTATTCGAATTAGCAATGCATTGCAGCATGTTGGAATCAATGCAAGTGCGATTCCCACCGTTCGACATGTGAAAAGAAGGCGCTACTACTGCGCGAATGCGAATATTGAGATTTCGATCATGGAAGTAGCCGAGTACACGGCGCCAATAATGTACAACTTAGAAAAAGGATTTCATCGGATCCGGCACAAGCATGAAGTGGAAATTTATATGCCGCCGTTGGATGCGCAAATAGGACTGTCTCCTGCGTATGCTGAGACGTTCTTGGCGACCGGGGTTAAAATTGCGGAGTTCCTACGAACTTTTGCTACGTTATCGACCGCGATACAACAGCCCGGTGATGATCTATTTGGCTGAGGTTGAGCGGATCAGCGTGCACTTATTTCAAAAGGTCATAGTTGTTCAACTATCGTAGTCATACTGTGCTGTGCGATATAGATTAACATAGAGACTCAGATTGCTACATTAATGATATGGTGCCGACTACCCCAACGCAACATCGTTCGGCCTTCCAACAACTTCATTAGCACCACCTACCCTCCCACTGACCAGCCGATTCATGGACCCATCGCAGCTGAATCAAGGTCTCCATTAATTCATGTACGCTGGACCTCATCAG
>CACSLJ010000287.1:0-33109 GCA_902706625.1 Albugo laibachii | reverse complement strand
GAATCCTCAAAGTAGTGAGTAAAGCGAACTTAGTCTGGATCGATCATAACAACAACGCTACGATACAATACTTTCTAACTAATAGTCACAACGTGGGCTGTCGTGGTGCTACTAAACCAATGTGGTGTACGAGTGGTTTGTTTCTTTTTGTGACGATCGGAGGTCTAGGAGGGATACCGATCAAAGGCAACCTCTTAAGTGCGGTGGTATGGGAGAAAGACTTGGTGCTGTTAGATCACATGTATACTTCGCGTATACCTTTTGGTATACCACTCCTTTGTCTCGCACTGTATACAGATGTAATACCAGTAGAAACCGCTTGCAATGTAAACGAACCCAGCACTATACCGTCCTATTATTGCTGTACACCCTTCCTACAGGCGAATGATTGGTCAATATTCCTCTCTACCAATCATAAACGCATGCGTCAGAACGCACCAAAGACAATAAATGACAGTCACGATCAAGCATCAGCTGCGATTATGGAAGACACATCATCTAAAAAGCCAACCGATTATCCCAAACCTGAAGATCCCATGTACATAGAAGTCACCTCACCGACAGTCAATGAGCCAAATGACTCCATGCGCCAGTCCTCTTGCTTTGATTGGCTACATCAGAATTATATTCAGCGAATCCTTTCGGCTTTAGTGTTAGCACCGCTTGTCACGTACGTCATTTGGCATTCGCCTGCTTTTGCGACCGCTACTGTCTGTGGATTGGTGGCAAACGTATGTAATTGCGAGTATGCATGGCTCTCTTTCCGAATCCACCATCAACTGATGCATCGGATCATGGAGTTGCACAAACAAACGAATATTGTACAAGAGAATACTCAAATTGAAGTCACTTTGCAAGAGCCGGAATCGAGTCAGTCCGATTATGTAACTCGAATTCGATCCGTTACAGATGCCATTGGTCAAAATCCGAATTTGGAGGAATCGATATGTTACCCGAATGTATGCTATCACACAGAAACGAGTTTGGGACCCGCATTTCCATCGGAAGGTCTCACGTTCTCTGCGTATCCCCAGCAAGACGACTGTACCATTGCATGTTTGGCTTCTCGCTACTTTGGAAATCGAAAATGGCTCGCAGTGATAATTGTCTCTGGTTTTTTATCAACAATTATGACCTTACTTTTTATCTATATTACAGGATTCATCAGTGCGCTCCATACAACAGAATTGTATGCGTATCGATGGGTGTATGCAATTTTCTGCAATTTTGCAGCTTGTATGAGCGCTTGCTACAGCCCAACGTGGCAGCATAGCTTCATCCTCATCCTTCAAGACTTGGTCTTCACTTTTCTCACAATGTATTCGATCATGTGTCCAATCAACCAAATCAGCTGCGATTCCGTCCTCAATCCAATCTGTATCGTTGCATTCTCAATTCTATTGACATTTTTTTTTCGATGGATTTCCAGCCCCAATTGTATCGACGCGCTGGTCCAATTCGTACTCGATATGGTGGGATTCTTTTACATTATCGGTAGCTTGTCTATTCTGATCGCTTTTGTCGACGATGACAAGCGCACTCACTACCGCAAATTGCTCATCATTTTGCTGTATGTCGTCTGGGGATCCGATACGGGTGCATACTTAACAGGGAAATTTTTATCTCGGTTAAATTATCAGAAAAATCATTTTTTGGCGTCTCATATATCCAAAAGCAAGGATTACGAAGGCACATTAGGAGCCATTGTATTCGGCGTTGGGTCAATGCTTCTCGTGTCGGGGCTGTTGAATGTGCCCGGCTCGGCTACGATCAAAGTGATATTCACCATTCTGGCGATTATACTTGGTCGGATCGGTGACTTATTTGAGAGCTTACTTAAGCGAGTAGCTATAGTAAAGGATTCAGGAAAGCTCATTCCGGGTCACGGAGGCATGCTCGATCGTATTGATGCGCTCATGTTTGCATCGCTTGTATTTGCGCGCTATTACGCACTCGTAATCTCACCAGAAACGCAGCTGTAACGCTGTATACTCGCGGAACTCTCAGCGGTTTCAAATGCGCTGCAATAAAGGCGATATACTGAGATAATGAGCTGGACCGTAAGCGTACCGGGCTCTCTATTTCAAATTGAGACGAATTACGAGAAAATGAAAGGTCAATTGTGTAAATAGCAACCTCTTAACCGTTAAAGATTGAGTTTTAGTGACGATAATGTGCTCATTCCTATTGATTGGCTGGGGAGTGTTACATAAAGAGCTGTTCCGTCTGCATGTATAGAGAGCTAGCGCATCCAAGTTGTGTTGATACAGACTCGCCCACCGCCTCAGACTGCATTCTTCTAACTTGAAATAGCTGAGCAGACTGATTGAGATCGCTTTGCTCCAGCCGGATATCGGGTATGTGTCATTGGGATCCAAATAAAATGAAAAAGAAGGGCTTTTGACAATTGGCCAAAATGTGTGTGGAATGGATCGAGATTGCGAGCGATGAGAGCCATTCATTTTTGTGTACCCTTAAAAGTGCCAGATCAGCGTGACTGTGATCGATTGTTTTATAGCCAAATTAGACGCATATTCCATTGTCAGACGTCGTGTTCGCTTGCGTCGTTAATGCTGTTATTTGAAGAACTCTCTTCAAACAGCAAGTACAAGTATATCGTGGACCGTCGGACAGTCTTTACTGGCTTCTTTTACGTCGGTGCGTGTGACGAACCAGCCTAACATCTAACCAGCAATCGAGTGCGTTATGAACCTTGCAAAAAACCCAACGGGCAATGGTCTTTGTCTTTCCGATGAAGAAACCAGCTCCACCCAATCCGAATCATCCGCTCTGTTCGTCGGTAGTCAATTTGAAGGCCCAGAAAAAAACCTAGAAATCGACTTTAAAGTAAAAGCCTCCTCCTCGCCACTCGGGTTCCGCCAGGTCTCACGCAGTGAATTGGACACAATGCTGGAAGCTGCCAAATGTCAGATTCTATCAAAGATACAGAATACTCATCTCGATGCGTACGTCTTGTCTGAATCCAGCTTGTTTGTGTACGCCAATAAACTTGTGCTCAAGACCTGCGGTACAACAACTCTTTTAGAGTGTCTTCCAATCATTGTGAGCACTGCGAAGAAGCTGGATATGGACATTCATTGGGTCGGCTACTCGAGGAAGAATTATATCTTCCCGGAGGAGCAGCGATTCCCACACACTTCATTCACAACAGAAGTCGCATATTTGGGCCAATACTTTCCCAATGGATCAGCTCATGTCTTGGGGCCACTAAATGGCGATCACTGGTACATCTATGTATGGGATGCCGAGCACCAGCAAGATTGCGGGTCGACGTTTATTGCGCCAATTCCGTCAATAGAGGCGGCTCCTGACGCCTGTCCGACGGACAATAAGGACAGCACGCTTCATATTATGATGCAAGCAATGAATGAAGACATAGCGAAGCAATTTTGCAAGAATTTGGATCCGGCAATCAGCTCACGCGAAATGACAATTAAGAGTGGGATACGAGATTTAGTTCCTGGAGCTATTCTCGATGACGTGGCATTCGAACCGTGCGGGTACTCCATGAATGGCATTCTGTTTGATGCGTATTATACGATTCACGTGACACCGGAATCGCACTGTAGTTATGTCAGTTTTGAAACGAACGCGCGTTTACGCTGTTATGAATCGCTTGTGAAAAATGTGATTCGATGCTTCCAGCCCGGAAGGTTCACAGTCAGTGTGTTTGCGGATCAGGATGCGCTCAAAACGTCAAAAATGGAGATTTTTGAGAAAGATATTGTGGTGCTGGATGAGGAACAGTCGTATAAGCGTCGTGGTGGACATACACAAGCGACTTTTGAAGGCGATTACGTCTGTATTATGGCGAATTGGTCATTATCTCCAAGCAAATTGCCACGCAAAGTCGAAAAATTAAGGGCACCTTCGTTCGCTTGAACCTTTGAGGATTATACATCCGGTATGAAAGGATATATATTAATACAGGTTGCTTTATGCCTTCTAAAGTCAACATTAATGCGCATTCCGCAAGTTTCCTTTGCTGTTTCCTTTGTTTCCATTGTAATCGCAGCGTCTGAATCGCTGTCAATCGACAGCATAAAGCATAAAGCATAACGATGTACTTCATCGTAACATCACTATTATATTATAGTATATCTAACTCTTATGGCATTTACTTTACCATTCCGCGCGGATTATTGGTAGAGATACTGCTACAACACATCTCTCTGCATCCCATGCCGCCTTTCCATCCTGATAACGCACGGGGTATGGTAAACCAAGCACCAATTTCCTGCAAAATATCGTAAGTCATTAAACCGCAAACATTCTCACATACAGCGTGGAGGAGCTCATAAGCAGCTTCTGCGTCTTCACTTCCAATTCAATTTGCTCGATTCTATGGTTTGGACAAAAAATCCGCACGAGCATCGCTTCACATTGCGCAGAGGATGGATCTTTATCACTCAAGCCAAGAAACACATCTTCGGTCATCACATTTTGTTTGTAAAGAATCTCAAAGCTACAGGACTAAGCACATGGATTCGATCAATTATAAGATACATACACTGGCCGAGTACGGATATCAATGCTATCATCGTCTTCATCGTCGCTGGGGACTTCATCCGGGAGCCAAATGGCTTTCGGATCTTGGATCACAATTTGCCCAATTGGCCGATCACACTCGATTCGCACATTATCCTGATATAAAGTTGGCCCATGCGACTCCTTAGAGTGAGAGTGGACCAATGTGGAAGGTGTGATACCATCGGATGGATCTGAATCTTCGAAATTCTCATGGAGCAAGTTGCTCAATTCAACGATATCACCGGTCCAATGTTCCATTTTAGATATTATTACGACCTTTTGTGGATATATCAACCTATTTTCAGCTATGGAAATGGTTCAGACTCGACGTTTATGCCGGGAACTTGATTTGCTGGTGGCGCTAGTTTCTCGACTTTTACGCTTACGGCTATCACGATCATGAGGAGGGAACTTCTCGCGATCTCTTCCTCGGTCTCGACCTCGATCACGCTCATGGCTTCGATCATTTCGGTACCGATCTCGATCTCGATCTCGATTTCTTACACGATCTCGATTTCGCTCGCGAGAGCGCTCTCGACTTTTTCCTTCTGGCCGATCACGCGTACGACTTCGAGCACCTTCACTTGGTTCATCTTTGTCTTTGGCACGCCCACGCTGTCGACTCCGATCACGACGGATATCGACTGATGACCTCTCCTTTGGGCGGTCTTTTCGAAAGCGGAATTCCGTATCACCGGAAGTATCGTCTCGAGTACCTCGACGTTTATTTTCCCGATTGTTTCGTCGGCCATGTGGATTCTCTTTACGATCGTGAAAGCTTTCACGTGAGCCTCGATTCCCACGATCATCTTCATTGTCTTGGGTATTGGAGCCCGACATCCATGGAGGAGGCATCGGACCGCCCCAATCGCGTGGAGGTCCATTGTGCATCCAATTGGGCATAAAGTGAGGTGGTGGACCCATATTAGGGTGCCAATCTCGTGGAGGTTGCATGAAGGTATTCATACCTGGATGCATTCCATTTCCTTCCCTTCCATAAGCATTGTTTGGAGCTCCACCCATCCATTCATTTGCTTGGTTCATCGGTGCATCGGAGCCGACATCTGCTCCGGGCGGGTTATTGGCTTGATTTCCGGTGGATTTTCCATCTTCTTGTGAAGCTTTCGAGGCGCGTTCGGCATTTGCATTCGCGTGAGCAACCGCAGCGGTGGATGCTTGACGAGCTGCCTGTTCTTTTGCCTTCTCGAGCGCAATTTCACGTCGAACTTTGAGCTGATTTGCGGCATACTCCTACATGCACATTCAAGCAACATGTCATCATCCGAGAGGTACGTACACGCCATCCTCTCTCATCAAATCCGTAATTAAAGTAATCTGCGATATCAATTCCAGGTTTTCGCCACGGTTTTTCTTCGAGCATATCAATATCGACGTCGAAAGCGGTTCTTCGAGCTCCAAACACCATGGCATCGTCAAAGGACTCATTCTACATACCAGTGTTAGAGCTCGCCTCTAAACAAAGCAAATAGACCTCTCCATAGTCTTGTGACGATTGATCCGCAGAGTTGTGCTGTGGTAAGCCTGTGAAAGTGTTCCGAATGTACCGATTGAATCCGCCTGTGAATCGAAGCGTTGGCTTTGCTTTATTGCTATTGCTGAGAAGAATTGCCACTTCTTCCTCCTCCTCGTCATCTTCATCGTCCTGTGGGTTGAGTTCTTCAAAGGATTTCAGCTCGGATATGAAGCTCGTGCCGCCTCCTAATTGCTCGTCTGTTTCTGACGCGATATCGTCCTGCAAGGATGCAGTTTGATTGAGCACATTAAGAGATAACGGAGCGTCTTGAGGGACGTTTAACAGAGTGGGAGGCGACTCAGAAGGCTTATGAAAAGGTGTGAGTACATCGTCTTCGAGTTCATCATCCTGGAGAGCAGCAAAGTGTCAAGGAGCGCCGAGAAGATAATTGAATCATTACCATTTTCGCGTGAATTAGAGAAGTACCGTGTTCTGCGTTATAGAGCTTGCTATCAAAATTGGAGCACGGTACGCTACTAGACTTGTGTGGTACATAGAATCAGGCAGTCATGGCGACACGCTCCAACATTCGCGTGAGATCGTTCATTTGCTGCTGTACGTCGACACAAAACCGCTGGAAGGATCCACGCAGCGATTCCAGATTCCGATGGAGTCGATCCACACGTGCGGCTGCGCACTCTAACCGCTAGAATACACAGTCGCCATCACACACAATCCTCGATACAAAGTGTCACATACGCTATCCAGCTCCATTCTGGTCAATTGCGTGGTTATTTTCTCCCCAAAAGCCTCCATATCGCTCAATCTCATCTCTGGGAGCCTGTATCGCTCTTGTATCGTCATTTCTGCCCTCTCAATCGTCTCATTTCGCTCGCAATTGTTATCGCAATGCTCGTCCTCAGATATCGTCGTCCTCGGTATTCTCAGAATCAGATCATTTTTCTGATTCGAAACATCTGATTCTGATTCTTCTCGTTTCAGAACGAAATGCTCAAGCTTTCCGGACGCGGTCACTAACCATGCATACCCACACCCATACCATTCTGTGTCATCGAAATGGCTCCCATTTGCGTCCTCTTCCCGCCGATTTTCAAGACTCCAGGCGACAGCGACGACCTCAGCCCCGATCTGCATACAAATTTCGAGTATAAGTAGGCCTGGCCGCTTCCATCCTTCCTACCGCTATTACTGGAAGCTCCAAGACGTCCTTCACACACGGAAGCACCAGATCCACGCGAGGCTGCGCACATATCGCAAACTTCCATTCCCGCACGTTCTTTCCAAAAATCGTGAAAAATAAAATTTGGTGCTCCAACACTTTTGCCGGTGATACAAAATGCAACTTGTTGGTCGAAAATGTTGGCGATGGATACTCCTGAGCAGAATCAGACAGAGTCACATTAAAATCGTCCACGTACCTGGATACAAACGATCTGAGGTGGCTGTGCTTTGCATTGGAAAATCTATTCAGCGGAAATGACACAATCTTTTGAGAAGACCTCAGCGCACTTACTTGTAGCGAGCCATTTTCCAACGCCACAACAAGCCATTGCGTACTACTCTGTGGCAAAGTGAGCCATCGAAGACTGCAGATAGACCTCCTCATACTCTCTGGCTGTTTCCGGGAGCCCACAACCTGAATCTGAGTCATCGGGTTCTCCTGTAAAAAAGCTCCTCCCCGAACGCATTTCACCGATTCCAAGCACCGCGACTTTGGCAAAATTCCTTGACGAGAACGCACATGGAACGAAGCTTGCATCACATCTCCAATCCCTCGGAGACAACCGCGGATATCAAGCAGATACATCGATCCAGCGTCATCGGCCACACATCCGAATCCTTCACTCCAGAGAAAAGCCCCAGCGGTCAATCGCTGCGCCCCGGGAACGGATGCAACACAAACGAGTCGATCACTGTATCGCTCCTTCCAAGCAAACACGCCAATGCAATCCTCCATCATAAACAATAGATACGATAGCGGGTTGCTTAACACACCAATACAAAGCCCATAGATACTTCCTTCCCCCAATATCTCCATAAACAGCACATGCGTCATGAGCTCTTCCGACGCGTTATAAAGCCGAATTCCGCATAAAATCGCCGCTTTCTCGCACGATTTCGCATGCACACCGGTCATCCCGATCACCAGCACATCAGAAGCTGTAAATTCGACGCAAGTCGCGCAAAATCGGGTCATGGAGGAATCCTCGGGTACAAAGGCCTCAAGCCTCATAGAGCTCTGCTTGCCATTGTGCTTGAGTAGCACACAATCGCCTTGCGCCATTGCTATCATCGAATTCCATGGATTCCGAGCGATACGCTTCATTCGAATAAAAGCCCGCAAAACGATCGCTATTTGCAGCAGGTGGTTCCGAAACGCTTCGCATGCTTCGTCCATACAAAAGCACAATCGGTTTATCGCAATGGATAGCGTCGAAATGGACACCGAGCTGAATCGCTTGCGGATGGAAAATCGCGCCAAAGATGAGACGCTGCACCAACTCAAGCTCAAAACCAAAGCGTTTGTCGATTCCATGCGCAAGGAGTTGGCTATTGAGAAAGCCAAAGTCGCTCAGCTTTCGGATACCAATACGCTTGAAAATGAATTGGAGACCTCGAAAAAGACCTGTGAGCGTCTCCAGCAGCAACTGAGACACTCACAGAGCTCCATTGAGCCGGAGAAGATCCAACAGCTCACAGAGAAACATCAGCAATACAAAATCGAAATTGAGCATCTTCAAAAACAGCTTTTGGACCGGGATTTTCAGCTGGAACAGCTTCCAATCTATCGTGACAAACTCGCCACACAGGAGCAGATAACAGCCCAAACGCAGGAGGTGAATGCGTCCTTGCAATCGCATCTGAATGTAGTGTCTAGATCGTATGAATCCGAGCAGCCTCGCATCATGGAGCTTCAGGATGCGCTTGCCAATTCACAGAGCAAATTCGAGATTCTGGAGAGACAGCTTCAGGAAGACACCAGCCACATGGCACGGATGCAAGACCAATTAAGGGTGAAAGAGACCCAGGTCCTCGCGCATGAGAAGGAGATGCAACAGCTTCGACGGGAGGCACAAGCCTCACACGAGCTGGAAGAGGCTCAGGCAAAGTATCGGCTGCTGGAAAATGACTTTGAATTATTGAAAATCTCATCGGAAGGTAGCCATAAAGAGGAATTGAGCAAGCGACAAAAAGCCAAGACGCTGGTACTGGGGCTCTCGGCTGATAAACAAGCGCTTTTGGACCAGAAAGACCAACAACAACGCGAAATCGATCGACTTCGAATGGAATTGAACCAGAAAAACGTGGAAAATGAAAGACGCGTCAAACAATTGAATGAGAACTCTCAGCAGAAATTGGTCCAAGCCGCCAGCAGTGTCCACGAGCTCACGGATGAGATACAGATATTGAAACAAACGCTTCATGTGCTTCAGGAATCGGAAAAGAGCCAACAACGCGCTAGAGAGCTGGCCACTGCTAAACGCGAGGTCGAAGAATCCAATAAGAAGCGACTTGCTGCCAAAGCGGAGACACAAAAACTCGCAATCGAATTGGAATCATTGCAGAAAATTGCTCAGCAACACAATCTCACAACAGAGACTTTATGTCGATCGCTTGTTCTCAAGCTCGGAAATTTGGCCGAACGTGTGCAAGAAGCGCTTCAGATTCTGGAAAAGCGCATGCAAAAACCGACGACCTGCAGCGATAATCAAGCCACGGAGGAGGTCCGGCATCCCGAAATGGCTCACGAGAAGAATTTGACGACAAGAGCTGTGCGTGGGACCGCATTCAATCAGCAATCGTTCCTGGGCATCGACACGGCCGAGCAAAGTCTCATGCAATTGCAAGAAAAAGTGAGAAATTGTCGACAATTTTCCAAAATTTCTACAATTAATTTTCATTGTAGCTGTCGATGGTCGCGGAATTGACGGAAAAGCTGTGTGAGGTATCGATGGATCAACAGGAAGTCAGCTTGAAAGAGGTGGTGAAGACTCGATTGACACAATTTGTCACGCAATGTTTTGCTGAAAAAGTGAGGCAAGCGTACACCAAAGTGGACGAAGGGACCGAAAGCTTGTTCGAATCGGCAAAGGCTTCGGTCCATTCGTCTTCATGAGCAAATTTCTGTGAGAATGTCATTTGATGGTGTTACCTAAAACTACGTCGTAAGTGGAGAAATCCCAATTAATTGCGAATCGCGCTATCCATGAGATGATTTTCAGTGTTTTGAATGCAATTTTCAATGTCCATGTCGTGAGCGTGTCGAAATAAATCGGCCAAAACGCCAACTCGACGGAAAATTCTCATACGTGAGCTTGAATCCGAGTCGATCGATACATTTCCATCAAGAGATACATCGCCATCCGAGTAGAGCTGAATGGTACTGAACTGGATTTGCTGACACATTGGCCCATTCTTTGCGTTTCCTAATTGATTCCCGAGTCCTTGGTCGATCTTTCGGTAAATAAACCACACGCGTGCATGAAGTTCGATGTACGCAGAGCTATCTTCGGGCGTTTGATGCATAGAGACCAATGAGCTGGGAACTCGACCTACAACCACGCCACAAATGCAAATATTTCCATCGACCTCCCGACAGATTTTCACTATTCTACAAGGAACCACAACTTGCACTCTCCTCATTTCCAGGCGTAAATTCCCTTGCTGGAGGATCTCTCCTTCCATCGCATCCGAACTCTACATAACACCAATCTTGAGACCTCAGCCTCATCCTTGTAGCGAAATGGACAAACCTTTTGACGATCAAAGGAGCTGCAGTCTTTCTCGCATACTTTCCATGCTGCAGAGGCCACCTCCTCCATTGCAAAGGGAAATAGGATACTCTGTCGACGCTCACATGAGACCTTGAGGGCTTTCTTACTGCGAATGACTGGGGTCAATACTTTCATGTTGGACACATCAAATTCACTTAAAATTTGGCGACTTTCCAATAATTGTGTTTGCACACTATTTCGGAGTTCCGTCCAATTATATCCGGATACCTGACCGTACCGAACAGGGTCCCGTAATATGATGTCTTGTGTAGGTGACTCCATTTTCACACAACGTTGTACGAATTTTTTCATCTCGTTGATGATTTGCTGATATTCTTCATGCGCTACCATTAAATTTTTGTTTTCGCGACACGCGCGTAACGAGTGATTTTTCATGATAGCGAGCGCGACTTGCCACCGTTGATTGATTTTCTTATTCGTACGGATAATTTGACGTTTGTTGTGCTGATTTTGTAAGCGATTCAATTCCTCCTGCAGGGATGCGACTTCCCGACGGACACCATCCACAATCGATGACGTGGAAATGCGCTTTTTGAGTTTCACGGGTCTTCCTAGTAGCTGCTTCTTTGGTGGCGTCACCAACATTTTTTTCTCAAAATGATGTGTATTTGATGAAATTACATTTGAATTTGAGGAATCGGAATCGTCAATGAGACTGTAAGTAAAATCTGTATGAATTCGGTGGCTCCTTGTCGCGCTGGTGGTTAATGATGAGATTGCTGGCTCGAACGGATTGGTGGATATGTAGTTGTTGACGTCTTGCATTTGACAGTAATCGTGTTGTGGGATGAAACGTGGAGTGACTGGGAATTTTAGAGGAATCAATTCTCACGCACTGTTTGAGACTGATACTCTATACGAGTAGAATCGGAATTTACGCGATATGAAGGGTTAGGTTAGAGTGAATGTTTTATTCTGACTGGGAGTAGAGTGGGGATGTTGGAAGCGTGTGCGTAGAGCCGGAGCAAACGATTAGGTGTGCTAAACACTACTTGTGATACGGACTACGAATGGAACACGGCCATTACGAATGACGAAGCGCGACCACATTTTTTCATCCTTTCCTTTGAGTTTCTATGAGGAGCCAACACGCATTCTCTGCATGAATCGAATGTATACCACAACTTTTACTGCGAATCGATGAAATGTTTGAAAAATTTGCGAGTTGACTAAACGATTCAGACTCTCAACATGTTCAAAATCCACCTTTACCACAACCGTCACGTGCCAGACTGATTAAACACGACGATAATAACGCTGATATTGTCGTGTGATAGAAACTCTTGCGCCTTGAGAATGAGTTCGTGCGCTGCCAGTTGCACGTCTCCATGATGGCGCAATTTACGTCGAATCAGATTCACGGCTTGTTGGGAATTGAGTACATCGAAAAGCCCGTCGCTCGCCAACAGCAGAAGCTCATCTTGTACACTAATCACATGCTCGATCACGTCGGGATCACTGATCAAATGACCATCTTGTTTGTGTGCCAAATCACCGAATCCACGTGAGATGGCCAATATTCCGTCCAGTCGCCCATTGTGCACGAATCCGCCACTGGCTTCAATTCGCCTTTTCTCAAATGTGTCGGAAGCTTTGTGATCTTTTGTCAAATCTTGCGCTGATCCATTCGTTTGTGCTAAAACAGCGCGAGAGTCACCAACATTCCCAATCAGGATTTTTGTGGGTATACAGCTATCGTCAACCTCTACTGTATCTGCACTTTGGTTATCACAACCACGACGTTTGTCTTTCATCATGATTGCAAACACGCCGGTAGCGCCCGAGAACGAGATGGGCTGTAGATTTTGTGTCGATTGCATTCTCCCCATCGCTTCTTTCTGATGAGAATAACTCAGCGATCGTCGTGGTATCCAACTCTGATTCTGCATTCTCAGAATTGTCTCATCAATCTGTTCGCAACTTTCCTTTATGGCAACTTGTGGGTCCCATGCGAATTTCTGATTGGACAATAACGTTTCGACCAGATGAGTCTGTAGATGACTTGCGGTATCATAGCCGTTATGCCCATCAAACACTCCAAACACGGCCAACGATGCAAATTGTTCACTGATACTAGTCCCAAATTCGTTTAAATTACATGCTGCTCGCACCAGACTCCGGTCTTCCATACTTGCTCGGGCGCCTTTCGCTTCAGCGTAACCAGACCTTATTCCCAGAATCAAATTCTCACGAATTTGACTGCTCACATAAACTTGCACCGTTTGGTCACTAGTCAAGTACGAAGAAGCCGATGAAATCAAACTCGCCACTGAATTTTCCATACACGCAGAGGAGTCGGGATTACATAATCGTTTGAATTCTGGTAAAGGTGCGAGATCCTCATCTTCTCGAGTAACCAGTTCGATGTCAGAAGGGCCAGCAACCAAATTTTTAAATGTCGCATCAACATCCATGGCATCTTCAGCTTCACTATAGTCAGAGTCGGACTCGTCCTTGTCCCAAAACTGGCTATTTGGTGACAAACATTTTCCTTCACGCGAATGAACATCTCGATCGCTCATTTTATCATTTGCCAAAACGTGCGCACAAATGGTTTCCCCGACATCTTCAACGTTGATTTCTGTGACCCCGAGGCCATCCAGATCAATACCGCTTCGGGATTTCCTTGGGTCTAGCTCGGTAAGGTCTGCAGTTCCTTGTGACGGTGCTTTTGATCTTTCGGATCGAAAACTTCGATTGCTTTCGGACAAAACGGAACACAGTGATGAATGTGGAGAACCAAATTTGCAACCCGAAGAATTTTGAGACGCACTTTTCGAGGTGCCTGATGCAAATGCCGATGGATTACTGTATCCGGTATTTTCGCTCTTGATGAGTTGCGATACTGAGAGTTTGGACGAAATGGGAGCTCGAGAAGCTACAGAGAAATCGTGATCTCGAGCTTGGAACATGATCTTTCGAGTTTGATAGTCACCGTCCTGGCCCATAAGTACTTCAGAAGTGACCATCAGAAAATCTTTTTTGCGGGATAGAGATCGCTTCATCAGCTGTGCATCGTTCTCGGAAGAAACAATGCTGTTAGCAGAGCAAGATTTGCTGGGATTACTACACCATGAGTCGAATTGTAATTGATCAACCAAATCATCTCTTCGGTTTTGATATTGGAGTTGTGAGCTGGAAAAAGCTTTCAAATGCGTTGCTGATCTAGGTCGGATGAGGTATCGAGGGCTACCATCGATCACACTCGTCGGCGTTGGATGTATTACAGCCGAATCGACAAAAGAATTGGAGCTGCGTTTACGCCTCAAGATTGATTGATTCTCTTCCTCGATCAGGCTATTGATATTTGGAAGAGACTGGTAACGGTGACCAAGTAGTGAATTTTGCTTGTACATATGCTTTGGCAAAGATTGCGCGACAAAATCATCCCGTTCAAGACCCTCGAGTGAATCTGTGCTCATCTCAACTGGATCGCTTTCGATAGACACTTTACCAAGCGATGAAAGGGAAGAATTGGAATGCATGGACACTGATCCTGGTGCTGATGGCATGATGATTTCGGTGACCATTGCTCGATCAGCTGAAATGGCCATTCGATTTTGTTCGAGGAGTACCTCTAAAATCCGGTCAGACAAATTGGTATGTCCAACGCCGAGAAGGACGCGTTTATGATCTCGCCACGCCGATATAAAGTTGGAGACATCTTCAGAGTTGTTTTGAAATACCCTACCCGATCCTGCCCTCACAGAATGGGTGGAATCCGAGCTGGTGGGTGTGGATTTGGAAGTAGAGTTTGTCCTGGTATCCCCTTCAGAATCAAATCTCTGGTTGGATCCCATCGGAACTCTGTAGTGATCCTGCTGTAGCCGATTCTTGATCATCCAATGTGCTTTGATCAGGCAATCCGATAAGCTTTGATCGATTTGCTCTGGAATCCGCTGGATTGCATTATCGCTCTCATCTAGCGAAATGGTCATAACAGGATTCTCATCTTCATTGCACGGTTTTCCAATTGCTTTGTCTCCAAATATCAACGAAAGATGCAGTGGAAGTGGATCGCTTCCTTCTTTGGTCACCCAGTCATGATTGATGCAATCCATCAGTGAAATTCGAGATTCTGGGGTTTTTGTCAGCATACGAACGAGAAGATTTTTCAGGTGTGGATCTATTTTCTCACTCGTCTCGAATGAGAAACACAATTCATCTTGTTGGACTCGTTCAGCCAGTTTGATCTCATTCTCTGCCAACCAAGGAGGACGCCCGATCACCATCATGTAAAGCGTGGCTCCAAGCGACCAAACATCAACAGATGGACCTCGGAACTTTGCACCAATGTTAAACATCTCTGGCGCCATGAAAGCTGGTGTTCCTTTGGCGTCCGATAGAGTCTCCGACTCGTGAAGAATCATCCTCGCAGTCCCAAAATCAGCAATCTTTGCCATCGCTCCTGAAGTGATCAGAATGTTTTCTGGCTTGATGTCGAAATGGATAATGTTATGGTAGTGCAAATAGTAAAGTCCAGCCAACAAATCCCGCAGATACATTCGAGCAGTGTCTTGAGGCAGTCCTGATGCAGACTGCACCTCTTCCATCAAAGAGTGCTGAACGTACTCTTGCACCAAGTATACCTTCTCACTCGAGGGATCATCGATCACTTCAATCAACTTGACGATATTTGGATGATTCAACTTTTTCAAAATCGCAACTTCTCGACGTAAAGCGTCCTGTAAGGAATCCTCCTTTCCAGCCATACGCTGAGTGAAGCTTTTGTGCATGATCTTGACAGCATACAACTGCCCGTCCTTCTCGTTCTGGCACAATTTGACGCGCCCAAACGTTCCTCGACCCAAATCGCCTTGGATCACATACTTGTTGACCACTTTTTGGCCATTTGCGAGGCGATGCGTCACGAGCTTTCGTGTCTCTGTGGTTTTCAATGTTGACCGAAGAGACGGAGACATGGATTGAACACAAGGAACCAATGCTTCTTTAAGCTCGTCAGTTGCAGCTGTCGCTTGCACAATCGTTTGTTGCTGCTGTAAACGGATCCGCATGGCTCGACGTCGGGATTTCTCCATGTATTCTTCTCGAACAAATCGTTGGAAATTATCCGACATCAGACATTCATCAAAGTCTACTTTGTTCAAGTACAAACACTTTACATCACCAATGGCTCGTACGGAAGCGGTCCTCGGCTCTTGATATATCAGCGACATTTCTCCGAAAACATGGCCTTCATACAGCCGAGTCAGTTCCTTCTCTTCCGAATCAGCAACGCTCAAGTCATGTTCCGTCACAATCGCCTCGCCTTTGGTAATCATATAAAACCGCGTTCCTTCCTCTCCCTGACGCACAATATACTGCTTATCCGAGAAAATTGCAGGCTGAAGACGCGACAAGACAAAATCTTGTGCCCGGGCATTAAGTCGAGCCAGCAACGGAACCTGTTGCAGCATCAGACTAAGATGAACCTGTCCGATCCCCTGGAAGTCGCTCTGCATCAAATAGAAGAGCTCTACGTCACCTACAGCACGAACTGTCGCTGTATGCGGATCGTCATATATCAGCGCGAGCTCTCCGAAATAATGTCCAGCACGAAGATGAGTGACCATCCGTTCCTCCGCCGAATCCGGAACCGTCTTTGTCACGACCGCATTACCCTTCGCGATCATGTAGAACCGGTCACCGCTTGTTCCTTGCTTCACAATCACTTGGCCATCCGAGAATCGTGCAGGTTTCAGCACTTTCAAGACCTGCTCTTGCTGATTGAGACTGAGATTCCGGAAGATCTGAACTTGTTGCATTATTTCGTATATGGGCATGTTTTCCCGAATAAATGGCGTCAATTGCACCTCATTCAGCTCATCATCCGTATCATCCTCTGCATCCTCCGAATTGGCAACTGTGAGATTGTTCCAATGCGTCTTATTGCCTCTAGCTTGCCCAGTATCGCCAGATAGCAATGCCGCTTTATCGACAGAATTCCCATTCGATGGCTCTGAAAGCCAGTCATCCACTTCGATCTCATCGTACGTCTGTGTCACAAAATCCTCATCATCAGACTCCGACGTGGAATTCGATTCTGCTGCTTGATTGTCCTGGTCATCCACATCCATTTCATCCTCTTTTCGAGTCAAATCTGAGTACGAGGAAGCATGAAGTGAAGCAATCTCATATAATTTTGCATCAGAATCATTTCTCTCAGCGAAAGTCGATCGTAAACTGCTTTGTCGACTCAGACCCACCTGTATTTGAGGGACATGATGCGGTCGAAAATGCTGTTGCGTACTTCGACGAAGTAGTGTTCGCTGCATACTATCCGCTGAGAACACATCGGCGTTATTGTCAATAAGCTGGAGCTTGCTAGGCTCGACTCCGCTCGCGTTCTGCCGACGTTTTCTATCGCGAGTTGCCTCATAACAAACAGCCGGCTCTTCTTCACACTGATTCGATACCTCTGTAGAGACTTGCTTCGAAACCCGGTCACCCATCTTTTTATCTGATCAATCCCACGCTACAAAAATTTTCATTGAAATGGATATTTCTGATCAAATGCGAAATTCCATCGAGAAGGTTGTCACATACGTCGCTTGGATAAAATTTGCGCTAATTGGTAGAAAGTAAACGAGGGTTCCATGTAAAGGGCTGCCTGATTGAGTTCTCAGATGCACGCCAGCCGGAGTGAAACCCTCACTAATGTCGCGAAGTGTCTCACTCGACAATCTACCAATTGGTATACGTTAACTGGACTTATTATAAAATGTATACATTATATCGACTGTCAAACGCCTCAAGCGCAACATGCACACCGTTCGCAATTCTAGCAACATCAAGCACCTCCGAATCGACCATCAGGCTAGAAGATGACCACAAAGTCCCAGTATTTCTTAGAGAGCTTATAATCGCTGCGTATGCAACCGGTGCAGCGTGCATCGGCTCCAATCCAATGGAAGTCGTGAAAACGCGTATGCAGCTACAGGTATACATTTTGCCTGTATATGTGAACCGATACTTAGAGGGATTGGGACAGGGTGAATTGGCAATGAAAAGCGGCTCGAATACTCGATATCGCAATTTTGCGCATGCATTCTATACAATTTGTCGAACCGAAGGACTCGGAGGGATACAACGTGGTCTGATTCCTGGAATCAGTTATCAGGTAATAGGCAATAGTCACTGACTCTTTCTATCTCTCTAATCGTTAGTATGAGTGTAGGCGGCAATGAATGGTCCTCGGTTAGGGCTCTTTGAGCCATTACAGCAGTTTTTTGGAGCAACCGACCCGTCTCGAGCAACATTCCCTATACTTAACATTCTAGCCGGAGCGTCTTCCGGTACGTATACTCCAGAAAACGTGATAAACGTTGACTTTTCATGTTAAGGTGTCATTGGTGCAGTTTTCGGAAGCCCGTTCTCTATCGTCAAAACTCGCATACAAGCAACTAGTTCATCTAGTACGAATGGAAAATACCAGTACGCAGGAATGGTACGTGATCGCTTGCAGTCTCGATCAGTGTGCTGATTGAATTATGCTAGATTGACGGATTCCGCCAGATACTGCGCGCGGAAGGCATTACAGGATTCTTCAGAGGATTAACGGCTACAGTTCCGCGTATCGCGGTAAGTTATCTGCGTAAGTTGAAATTCGAGAAAGCTTGATGATTATGTAGATTGGGTCCGCTATACAATTGAGCACATATGCACAAGCGAAAAATTTCGTGATGGAAGCCGGTTTTGAAGACGGATTGATGGTTCATTTTGGATGTTAGTAGTGTGTTCTTATCTTACTGGAAGTGTGTACTGATGTGTAGTTTGTAGCGAGTATTGTGAGCGGTCTGGCAGTTACTACCGCAATCAATCCACTAGATGTCATTTCCACCCGACTATACAGTCAACGGGTCATTAATGGCAAAGGCGAACTATACGACAACTTGACAGATAGTATACGGAAAACGTACAAAGCTGAAGGTTTGCGAGCCTTTTACAAAGGATGGACCGCGCATTACCTACGTGTTGGACCGCACACCATATTAACATTTATACTCTGGGAGCAGGCAAAGCGATTGGTCATCAAATATCAATTATAATGCGGTTATAATGCTTTTGCACGCCAGTTAAACAAGTTAGAGCTATCTGATACAGTTTCTGTTACAATTTTCTTCTTTTTCCTTTTCGCATAAACCGCAACCGCGATAGACTCGACGTCTCGTTTCGAATGATTTGGCTCCTCGTCCATTCTCTCCACTGAGCTCTCTTCGAGTATGATTTCTTTTTTGAGGGTCTTTTCGAGAATATCGCGATACCGGTTTAAGTACGTCATATTGTCTAATTGCTCCAATGCATCGCGCTCTTTCACCTCCAACGCGTCTTCCTCTTCTACTTGAGCTACAACCGTATCTCGAAACTCTTGAAATTCCTGCTCCATCTGCGCCTCATCGTCCGGTTTAATTTCCGGTTTGCTTACACGTAAGCTTACAGGAGCATTTTCGAAAAAGTCGGCGGGAAGCGCTGGATTCGACATTTATCGGATAGGAAAGAGTTAAGTTACGAATGATATGTTACAGATGTGACACACGTTGTCTATAATCCAAAATTTTACTTTATCCTTCGAAAACGTGGTAATATGTTTTCGCAACCCTATGAAACGTATAAAGCAAGCCGACTTGCAAATTTTGTATCAACGGAACGTGTGAGACCGAGCGATGTGGGCCCAATTGTTTACATCAAGTCACCATGCAGACCTAGCCAAACGTAATTTACACTTTGAATTGATGTGGGATTTGGTGATTATCTCTTGATCGCAGCGACGGGATTCCCTGGGAGAGTGACCGTTCAAGTCATTGGATGGCAATTGGCGTTTGATACAACTCGAAAAAACTCATCACACATCGTACGAGTTATTCCGTAGATTTCGAGAGTTGTAATTTATACTTTAGGTATATCGCACCGTCATCATATCGGACAGCTTTCTTCACGAACGACTTATTCGCTATCGTGACTTCCGACGTTTTCATCGACAGAGTAAAAGTTTTGGAAAACGAATCGTCAAAGCGGAATTCCCTTCGCTCACGTGGTTGCGCAAAAAACCCTCCAAAGATTTTATTCAACAGCGTCAATACATGGTACTACTATGTAAGATTTTAACTTTATCGTGTTTATTTTTAGAATTATCGCATAGCTCAATGCCTATTTGGAAGAATTCTGTCGCAAAGAATTGCCACCACGCGCTCAAATAGCGCTCATCAAGCTTCTGAGACTGGATGGATCCATACGGGAAGGATGCAGTGATTTGTCGGACGGCTCGACAGTAGCTACAAGAGGCGTTAGGGCGAACATTATCAAAGAAGAGGCTGCGTGCGAGCCTGTGAGTAAGGAGGGTAATGGCGTGAGTATCGAAAGCCCGAAGCCTCCAGAATTTAATTTAGAGACAGAATCGCGATCTGAGTCAGTGGATCCCTTTGTACCTTCAAAGGAAGATTGCAAAGACAAACAAGTGGCATTGAACTCACCGGTCAATAGAGGATCGAGTGGAGAGGCACCACGACGACGGAGTTCTTTTCTTGCTTCTCCCTCGAGTGGAGTATTTGCTAAAGACACGATAGCAATTTTGTCAAGTATCAAAAATATTTTTGGTCGTGCGAATGAGCTGGAAACGTACGCACTTGATTACGTTCGGTAAAGATGTTTGCACACAAAGAACGTTTCAACAGACGAAATCCTGTAATATTCCGCCCGTTGCTGTATTATAAACGCAATGATGAAATCTCAAGTTCTTCATAGTGAAAGTTTGAATTTTTTGCGTTTCGAAACCTGAAATGCTCAATAATACAGCTACAGTTGAGTCTGCTGCATATATAGAGTATAGCCACTGTATAGCACGATAGTACGACCAGGACATAGACTGGACCACCGGTACGGTACTAAGAACGAGTTGTATACAGTATAGCGTGTACTACCGACGATAATTTTTGAGTGATTTCACGCATGGAGCTTGATGGACAATTCTATAAGTTGCGTATGGCTGCGCATTTGTGTAGATTGCAGTTATTGAGGGAGTCAGTTATCCTTGCAATATCCATCATCTCCTAAGATCAGACCCGAAAGATGGTTGTATTGTTAAAAGGTATTCATCCTTCTCCTTTTAATGCTCAGAATCATGCATATCGACATAGGAAATTCAGAAACTCTAGTCTGAAAATTTGCTTTTGAATCATCATCGCAAGTGGCGTATTTGACGGTTTTGTAGCGCTAAAACGACTTTTGTTTTTAGAGACTTGGTCGCTTCTTTGAAAATTGAGAAGTGACATTTGAGTGAGCAAGTTTACCAATCGAGCACGAATGTGAACCAGTCATTCATCCAATACAAAATTTAGGCTCATTTGAAAATGTCCAATAATGTAATTAAATGCGTTTTAGGAATGAGTGAAGACAGAATCCTAAATAGGTCGAATTGAGTCCACTATAGTCAGAAAGGATTTCCGACTGGTGTTAACTCGATATTATTATCGTAATCGCGTTTTCGCACGGGACCGAAGATGATTGAGGTTGAAAACCTGCAGAAAATTATTTTTGGTTTTGTTACCAGTCAAAAAGACTTATTTGATCCACACACATAACGAAATCTGCTTTTATCACTTGGAGATTTGAGCACGCAGACTAAAGTAAATTTTGTGATGATGAGTAGCTATATTATACTTTATATATCATGTAGAGTATGTTTCCTTTAAATAAGCGCTCCTACGGTACCCTGCTTCTCCTCGTAAAGTGTGAGTCGTAAGAAATAATTTGTAAGTTAGATCACAAAAGATTGTGTGTAGAAGCCGTGCGTTTACACTAAACAACGCTAATCACGCTGACTAAAAGTTTCAATTGTTGCAAGTGTTTGTTATCCCGTAAAGCCGCAAATTGACTAAAATGATTAGAGAATTCTCGACTCCGATTTTCAATATTTAAAAATTTCAGCTGAACTCCCTGCAGCTGTGACACGTCTTTTGCGAGTGGTGTCACCCAGTGATTCCATCTCTCCCTGTAATGCTCGTAAGATTATCAACACACCATTTTCATTACCCATCCTTCTCTATGAAAGTTGTGTAAGTGGCCGTTCTTGCAAGAATCACATCCCAGTCGTAAAGATTACTTGCAAAACTGCCAATTTAACCCAATTCCCATGGTTGTGAACCTCAAGACCGAGAATAACCCTTGTTTCTTAAAAAGTATAATCACTCAACATCGGATGTAAAATATTCAGAGGAAAGCTCATCACAGGCGCTTATTCAGAGTAAAAACTAGCATATTCTTCGTCTTACCGAATAAGATGCTTTGCTTCACGCACTACACAGCCTTGTCCTGTCGTCAGTGTGTCATCCATGAATGTAAACTAGAAAAAAACTGGATTGGATGGTCAGCTGCGCTTCAATGCGGCTGGAATTACTCGACTTTAATTTTTTAATAATTTGTGCTGCAAGAGGCGTGCCTTTTCACTGCCTATAATTCCCGAAAGCAAAACATAATCCGATTCTGAGAACGTAATCGTCTGTCGTATACCACTCAACAAGAAGTATACAAGTACTTGATACTCATCTTCCAAGCTCATTGATTGTAATAGAATTGGAATGTTCCATACATCCAAATGATTATTTGAAATTTTCTGACCAAGACACGCAAGCTGATACAATAACTGGATATGTACAGGCTTCATATCAGAAGAGATATCGGAAGATATCGAGTTGATCACATCGAGCAGGTGCATCATCCACACATTCTCGCTTTGTTGTGTCTGACCTGACTTCAACACCTGATACACTCTCAACCCTAATGAGCCATCCTCACCCCCTTTCTCCGCCTTGGATGTTGTATACACCCACTCAAGTATAATTCTGATCAAATATGGACACTCGACCAAAATTCCAGAACTGGGAATGCGCCATGTGGCTGAGAATGCGAGCTCTTTTGGATCGAGACCTTTCAAAAATGTACTCAAAAACAGATGCAACAAGTTTTTTGAGAGTCCTTTTGTGATCCAAGTGACCACTTTGCTTGTGATTCGACTCACAAACTCCTCATCCAACACTTGGTCAGTTTCACATACTCGGAGTAGAACTTTTTCTACAAAACGCACGACGGTGTCCTCACATGAGAATGGATCGTTCTTCTTGAAAAACCTCAGCAACATATCGTCCTCACTTGCAGTCTTTATCAAATCCTTGATGAGTGCTTGAGTATCCTTTGTATTCTCTAATAGTGTCGTGAGCATGAGTATCCAACGATTCGGAGGCTGCTCTGATGTGGACTCTACCAGAGCTAATTTGGTGAGGTGATGCAGGCAAAAAAACCTCAACTCGTTCTTTCCTCCCTCCTTTATCATACTCAGCTCAGTAAACCCGCAGACAAGCTCCATAATAACAGCTTCTGAGTACCCCTGCATCCTCGCGTCTTCCTGAAAGAACTCGTATAGAATCCACCTCTCACACGAACTTGAAGTAAACGCCAAACGCACTATACTCGCAGCCAATTCAACTCGCTCAGAATTAGAGTCGTTCACGTTACATCCATACAATTTCCAAAATAAATGCAACAACTGATCCAATTCCACAATAGGAATTACACACTGCACCTTCCCATCTCGAACCACACCATAAACACTCTGTACGATAATCCTCATCGCTGTATATCGCCCTGTATACCCCTCCGATTCCACCTCACGCAGAAACTCATCGTACAAAAACCTTAAATTGAGGCAGAGGATAGGCGCTTTCCCTCCAATTTTTGCAAGCTCCCGAGAAACCTGATATTTAACACGTGGTATCACTATCGGAAACTCCCTCAAAAGCAGACTCTGACTGAGTACAGTACAAGCTGTAGCGAGATCGTGAGGCTCCTTGACCACTAATACCTCAATTATTTTGCTGATAGAAAATGGATCAAGAAGAACGGAGCTATTGATTGCGTGTTTGGTACCAATACCAAGATGAAGAAAATTGCAAAGCCCAATGATCAGTGCAATTCGTTGATCCATTGGCAACTTATCATTTTCCAAAGGAGCGAAATACGTCTTCTTGAGCCAATTTTCATTAAATTGATCGCGTATAAATATTGACGGGTAGGAAACGATCAGATTAGGCAGGTATATGGCACTAAAGATATTCTGACTGAATGTATCCTCCAATTTGATTTTTGAGCTTTTGAAATATTTCTGAATATTTGACAAATTGACATTACTCGAACGTACACCTTCCGATAAGACTGCACCCTGCATACAAAACACAAGATCATTTATCACGCTATTGTCTGAAACCTGCTGGAAATTTTCGAGCCATTGGTCCAATTTCGTGATCGATTCGGTAGATAATAAAAAACCCGGTAAAAGGGGCATTGACGCGGTGCATAAAGCCCATGCAACCAGCACACTCCCATTCTCTATGGGTACGATCTCTGTCTGCAAATTGAAAATTTCGATAATTTGCTCCTGAATTTTCGAATTTGACACGAGAGTGGAGGCAAGCGTTGCTAGATTTGTTGCAATAGCGTCTTTGACTTGAGCCCTCCATTCATTGTGATTGGCAATTAACGTAAGCAAGCGTGCTTGCGTCAAAAGGACGAAAGAGAGCACGTAGTCTTTGAGGATTCTGTCGTCCAATTCCATCGATTTGACTAGAGAAAGCACGTGCGAGAGCCTTGCGCCTGTATCGTTGTCGATTCGTACCCAAGTAAGATGGTGATATATTGACACTAAAAGCATCAATATTGGATGACTACGATTGGAATTTCCTCTCCAGTTGGGATGTGCTAGAATCTCTAGCTTCTCGATGAAATAATGCAAAATTTCGACCCATTTCGTGATGAGCGTGTCGTAGTGCACGCTCATGCTCTGATTGAGCACACTGGAGACCGCTAGCCACAAGTAAAGAGGACACTCCACAGAAGCCTCTCTTTCCATCCAAACACTAACACGATCTAGAATTACATCTACAAACTCTAACGGACGATTTTTAAGCTTTGCAATCGTCCATACGTCATGCACGAAAAAGCGAAAATATTCGTTCCAGTTCCTCAGCCAGAGCGTGAGTAACATCATGTAGATACAATCTGCCGTCAGGCTGTTTAGTCTAGTAAGCGTGTTGGTAGAGTCAGCATTAGCATCATCAGATGAAGGCTTCAGTAGTGAGGTCGATGGCTCGTGACTCAGGTAGTCGTTTATCCCGGTTAGTAGACCATCGAGGTGATGAGTAAGCACACGAAGTTGTCTATCTTTCCGAGTTGAGTCGGAGGATTCTATCGGGCTGACGTGAGGTAAAAGAGATAACGGTATGGGGACGCGCTTGCTCCAAGAAAATGTTTTTGACAGAGTGAATGATTGAGCCAATTTTGAAATCAATCGCGCAACTTCTTTGGATTTCGTTGTAGAGATAGTGAGACCATACAATTCTGAGCGTTCATTGAGATGAGAGGATGTGTCTTCAGGAACAGTAAGCGCTCCCGAGTTGCTCAGAATATTACATTCTTTGACCATAAAGCGAATCATAATCGCAGCCAAATGATCGCGACTTTGATGATCCTGAGGTTGTTTTAAAGTGAGCACAGCATGCTGGAAGAGAGATGGTAGGTCAGAGTATCCATTGATACCTACATGTGTCAAATAGGAAGACGGAAGCACGCGAATTGCATGCCACGCGGCTGCACGTACATCCTCTGGGCGCACAGATCGACCGATGTTGGATTGTTTTGTGCTGATTGCATACTCCCAAAGCGCCTGTAGAAGCTGCTTACGTTGCTTGTGATGTACATCCTCTCCAATTTCTATCGTGATATCGAAATCCTCACGATGCGCCAAGGCGTAAAACTGAACAATAGAAAGCTCAAAACGAGGATCTTGCATATCGATGACGATCTTCTCGCGACGAATTTTCGATTCCACTGCTTTGAATGCAGAGAAGAAATCCATTCCACCATTCTCACAAAGCGCTGAGATGGAATCAATCGCCAAACAAACCACCGGAATGGCAGCATGCGAGAGACTCATCTGAAGCCGGCCAACGAAATCAAGACCACGCTCAGGATTCCACTGACAGATGGATAATATTGAAGCCATTTGTACAATTTGCAGCTCGAAATTTCCATCCTCATTCTTCCCTCCCTCAGGTACTTTTATTGGAGATTTACAAACAGCAGCTTCCAACTCGGGATATAGCCGAGAATCGTTCTTCCAGGCTGTACAAAGCAGTCGTAAAGCCAATGGAGAAAGCTTGGGGTTTTTTCCCCAGCTTTCAATCACTCGGAGGAAGATACGAGTGGACTCATTTGTGGTGGTACTGCATCCTGCCAGAAGGTACATTGCATGAACGATTAGTTGACTTGATTCCACGTCGTTCGTTTCAGCATTCCTTCCCTGCCAGGACACATACAAAGTCAGCATTTTCGCAAGTTTGAGGATCCATTTCTTTCCCTCACGCTTTTTATCGCCCTCGGTGACCTCTTTACTCTCTGAGGGTAGGAGTGATTCTTCAATCAAAACCTCTAACCTACTCAAAACTTGTTTCTGTATTGATTTGCGTGCATCAAACAAGAGACTGAGTAAGAAATATTGAATCAGACGATTGAAATGGAGTCCATTGAGGGTCTCAATCCATTTTGAGCAGAGATGTTCCTCAGATGTCACACGCTGAAAACATATAAAGTGCGTTACAATATCGAGGGCCTTAGGTACGTGAACATCCATAGGCGTTATACATTTCCTGTCACTGTGAGAGTGTGATCGTCGGAGTATTAATTCCGACAGGTTTGAGTGTTTGGAATTGTGTACTGAGGAAAAGATTGGCATGAGGAGAGTGTTGAGTGCGGTGAGGTCGTATCCTCTTTCCTCAGAATCACTTTGTTTGAGTATGATATACTCCAGGATTTGAAGGACGACACTCTGTTCGGCTGGGAAGCCTTCACATTCCATTAATATGTAACCCAGTGGATGTAGTAATGAAGGAGATATTGTGAGTAGCGAGGGTCCAAGCATAATGCGTTGGAGAGGTTTTAAATACGATAAAATGTCACTCAGTTGCTTTGGATTTCCTCGGTCTTGGATACTCAACAGGATACATTGAGTGAGTGTTTCCGCGAGTTTTTGAGTAAGGGTAACATCGGATAACACGAAATTCAAGTCCACGGTATTCGCCAGTAGAGCGAGTGTATACAAAGACGTGTAGTGGACATGTAAGGTTGCTAGCGAATCGATTAGTAACTCCAAAACGGTGACAGTTACGCGTCGAGACGTATCGCTTTGCCTCTTTGAGTGGTGTAACCAGGCGATACGAGTGATCCAATCAAGAACGGAAAGCTGGTGATCCAAGTTCGTTTTGGCTGGTTGAAGCAAAATGCATTTAAGAAACGGTAGGAGAACGGGAAATACTGAGGAAATAGTTTCGCCAGTATCAACGTCGAAACTGATTGCTTTCATGAAACCGGTAAAAACCGCACAGTTGCGTTCGTATGCCACCACGATCGACTCGCCATCTGCCGAAAGGAGTGTCCTCTCCAGGAATATCGACGCCAAGAAGGATATTGTCGGTTGAGTACAAACCGAAATGATTTGCTTGAGTAGAGATAATATCAAGAGACCTGCTGCATCGTTGACTGACTCTTTTAGTAGCGCTTCGGTTCCTATACAAAAAGTCGCTTGGTCATTAAACGCATCAGGCGTACTTGGTGTGTGATGAAACGCACCGAAAAATAGTTTTTGTGTGTCAGACAACGAATCCGATTCGATCAAAGCGTCTGTGATTTTTTTTATTACCGTCGATTGTAATATAACACCACTACCTTTCCTTACGTTGAGGAATTCTTCAAGCTGACGCAAAAGCTGCATGACAGCGTATTAATTGGATATAAATGAACAACTAAGTTATAACTATTTTAATGTATTCCTCTAATTTTGTGTCTCTTATAACGCAACCTCCTGCACCGATTTATGGCACCCTTTGTGTTTAATTCTCTGTAAAAACGATACATTGACACCGCTCCCAACCGAACTTGTCGGTGAATGAAGACGTTTTCGTGGGTCCAACCTGGGTTCTTCATGTCCAGAGTGTAATATTCCTATTTCTTGAAACGGTGCCTTCTCCCATACAGAATCCTGCATATCAATTGTTATCGTAGAAATTGAGTTGTGCTCACGACAGCTTGTACTGGCTAATGACAACGTCGGTATTTGATTATCGTCGATGGAGTGCTTACGCAATGGCTGTGGATCAAGAAATTCTATATCCAGTTCATCAACAATAGGCTTTGATCTCCCGCTGAATGGCTTAGAAGCAAGCTCCTTTCGTTTATGTCGCCAAATCAAACCGAAAATGATTGTTAGTCCAAGCGATGCGACGATGAGCCCAACGATTGCTTGGATACCCATCGAGTTGGTTCCATTATCAATGCTTTTGTGATTGGCTGGAGGCGGAGCTTTCTTGTGTTGCGTAACCCGGGATACTGTTTTATTATCCAATGATGAAGATGTGTGTGATATGGATGCGGATTGGAAGCTTAGAGAGTTATTGGTTTGGTTACGATCTGGGAGTAAAGGCTCTACACTCATCGTTGGAACTGTTTGATACGTATCAGAAAAGACGAGGATTTGGAATGGGAATGGCCCACCAGCACCAAGCAAAACCAAAAGACGGATCGGCGTTCGATTTCGCATCCAATTTCTGAGGTTAAATACAAATTGCCGCAAAGTAGTCAAATTACTCGGATTTTAATCTTCAAGCAGGGTTGACTCACTTGTTCCATTGGTAGAAAAGATAAAGCATGCCGGATTATGGTATCCTGTGCGCCAGGATTCTTACGCACGAAGAGAGATATGAAATCGTCTGATTCCATAGCCCTTTCTCAATCATAAGAAAGATTCGGTACGTAATTTGTGGCAATTATTGCAAAGCGCTATCGCAATGAAACTGTCGGATCCATTTCACTTTATTCTTCATTCAAGTACCCAAGTCATTTCCATATTTGCTGAAACGACTTTGTGGATCTGGATTTTTGCCAATGAAAAGAAAGCTTTCGACGGTACAGACATGGGTACCGAACTGTATAGTTGGCGATTCCATCCTTTTGGGAGACCTACTCGCTCGGTATACTTATTGCATACCACTCACATGCAAGTGCGTTCCACAGCCGACTGCGTGGGAGAGATGGTGAACTGCTGACGCAATAAGTTGATAAATGAAAAATTGAGAATGAGCCAATATGAATTGTATATTGTAGCTTAAAACGCAGCTAATGATACCAAATAGCTTACCAATAATGTAATATTCCCGATTTGTAGTTCAGAAACAAAACATGCGTTGAAGTGCACAAATCTTCATTTGTCGTGAGTTTGTTCGAGTTCGCTTTTTTCCTGTTGAACAGACATCAAACGTGTGAGTTGCATCGTCATCAAATTGTGAGTGTTTGAAGAAATTAATTGATATACGGCGTTCTCTTCTTCGCCTTCGATGCTTCTGGTCCACTTCTGTAGCTTCGTCTGGGGATGTAAGCTTGCACACATTACGCATAAGCCGCTTTTTCTCCAAGTTTTCTTGCTCATATCCTTCACTTTGGCTTGGAGTATCTTGTTTACGACCACCACTCTTGTCCGGTGTCTGCACCGTTAAGGTCGGTCCCGCTGCTGTCTTTGTAACGTCTTCGTCCTCTGTCAAAGCAAATGTGTCAAAAGCAATAGATTTTGCAGAGACTTTATGAATTTTATCCAAGAGTGAATTACGAGTAGCTTTTTTTCGTCTCTTTAAGCATACTGGAGTCAGCTTATCAGCTCCTTCGGGAGTTTTCGAATGGACACGACAAACTGTTTCTTTGGTTGGCGAAACTTTTTCAATCGCTTTGAGCACTTTGTTGCCTCCAAAAGCGGGCCTTTGTATCTTCATTTCCTGGCACACTTGATCCATTTTGTTACTTTGCTGTCGAATCGAGTTGTATCTTGCCGTCTCAAAACTTCAACTTGGAACGGAAACATGTTGTATCAGTTTGCCTAGCATTGCATCTGATTCAATATTGATTTATACAATACCGAGTACGATTGCATTAAACATGTATATTTCAATTTGTATAGCGATCCATAAGATGAACGTGTACCAAGAAAACCCTTGCAAATGTTCCAATGATTTAATCAAACGCGAGAATAGGCTGTGGGTAGATGATATGTCGTGATGTTATGAAATCTTGTGTCTTAGCGTTGTTGTTATGATCGATCCAGACTAAGTTCGCTTTACTCACTACTTTGAGGATTCAAGCGTTTCAAGCTTGACGCAATCCTTCTTTGATGCCACTAAAAACCTGATCGTACGTTGGAAACAGCTTCAGGTCTCCATAGTACACCATACTAGGACGCTCCCTCATTGCCTCTCTCATCACTCTTTGTAAATCTTCTGCAGTCACCTTGTCAATCTTTGCGCAGACGCGTTGAGGGGACTCACGATATCCATACGTCAACAATTGCCGTCCAATATCCTCATAAAGTATCATTCGAGACTCCAAGTTCATTAAAACAGATGATTTGAGTTGATTTTTAGCCCGTGATAATTCCAATGGATCCACAACGACTTGAGCGATGTGCAGTAACTGATTGCAAAGAACAGCGACTAGATTACTAGTGTGGGAGGGTGTTGCAGCACCGTATATTCCCATCAATCCGACATCGTTATGAATGGAGGAGAAAGCGAATGCGGACTCCACCCAGTGAAAGCGATTGAGCACGCTTGTATACAGACGTGAATACATCCCCTTCCCAGGTCCACCAGCTGAAAAACTATCTCCACCTCCAAGTAATGTATGTAGAACGCACACTGGTACCAGATCTTCGTTATGCCAACCGCCAATGGGAAACGCCAATGCGGCGTAAGAGAACGTGGAGTCTGGTTTCGAAATTGACTCAACCTGTCCCAAGTATACCGATTGCTGACTTCTATCGTGTATACTGATGCTCCCACTATCGGTAACAAACCCAAAGTATTTCTCACCAAGCTCGACCAGAGTCTCATGCTCAATACCTGAACCAGCAAGAACCATTTTATTAGGAACAAAATGTCGCTGTTGAAATGCCTTTACTTTTTCAATAGTGAGCGAGTCGATTAGCTCATCACAACAGTGAACAGGTCTTCCTAAAGACGATTTCGGACCATATGCTGCCGCGTGAATAGCTTCTTGCACGAGTCCAGGTGCGTTTTCCTGCATATCCTGATTCTGATAATCCATAATCATTTTTATGGATTGAAATTCATCAGACGTTGGGTTTATGTTTAATATGGCATCAGCCAATAACTCGACTCCTTTGTCCAAATTATCTCGTAATAGATCGATTGTGTAGATAATTTGTTCACGACCACTCGATGCCGTTGTGAGTGCACCGATAGTTTCGATCTCACGAAGCAGTTGTGCGTGAGAACGATTTCTAGTCGTCTTAAAACCCAGATGTTCCAACATGTGGCTGACACCAAGTGTGGTTTCTGTAAGAAAAAGTGTAAGGAATCAGATGAGAGAGGATTTCTAGTGGAATCACACACCGTCCTCATCACGACTTCCAGCATTAACAAATAAGCCAATCGTTGCGGCTTGACCGTAAGTTTCTTGAGAGATCACTCGTAAACCGGACTTCAATGTTGTGATTTCAGTGGTTGGTGCTTGGAGTTGATTCGCTGATTTTAGCTTCGGTAAGCTACACCCAAAACGACATGAGTATAAAAATAGCACGAAGGAGTGATCCGTACTTTGAAATCTCTTGCAGTAACGATAATTGCGTTTTTATGTCGGATGAAAAACTCGGCATAAGTATATTGCTTTTAAGAACCGCACCTTCCGATTCAGTTTCAGAATACACAAAGCGTTTCGGAGTGGGCGCAACAGTCTCCCACTGCTGCCGGGTTACGTTGTGAGTGTAGGAAAGAAATCGGGCATAACCACTTTGTATGGCCCTCCAATTCTGACGTTTCTTTCCAAATGGGTTACTGTGCAACATCTGATAGGCTTGAATGGAAATAAAACCAGCAGACCTAAATACTGTTAAATGTAGGACTCGGCCAAAGAAGGACGGGGATAAAAACCTTAAACAGTGTGGCGCTTATCTCCAAGCAAGTTGTGTTGAATGAAGTAGGTTTACACACTATATGCATCCCTGTGTCTACAGCATCAACATAAGTTGCACCTCATGTCATCAGAATGTACTAGACTATTGTGATCACATTATAGCTGTTTGCAGTACCATACAGCTATTCCACTATGATTTCTAGTGGGTTACAAAGTATCACGGATTTCTACTCGTTTGTAGCCAACGAGAAAGAGTCACCACATTATGAAAACACACAGAATTTGATAGGGGACGATTGTCTGACCCTTACAGGCTCTATAATTATCAGGGGTTGAGAGTGAATTTGGTCAAGATCAAGTACTAGAAAACGAAGAAAGAAAAAAAGCTAAAATTGAATTCGTTATTCACGTATCGTTTGCTGCTGTAGTAACATCAACATTTGACACGATTATTTGATCCATTTGACGCACGTGTGATTGATCCTTGGGTGACGTTATTTTGTCCGTTGGATTAAGGAACCATACTTGGATGTCTGTTATAATCATGTCCTGGTTGATTAAACGCTTTACGGTTACCGTTGTGTCAAAATTTCCTCCACTGCTCGTAATCCACCATCGATTTATGTTGTGACTGTATCTCTTTTGGGAATATGCTGAGGGTCATGAGGATGCAGGAAAACCGGAATATCAAGGAAAATTGCATTGGAAACAGGAAGTAAATTTGAGAATGAGAAACAAACGCAGTATTATGGCCACGCATAATCAACAGGTCGTTGTTGGTGTTCGATATGTAAGGCTACTTCGCAGCCTGAGATATGATGCTTTCCCAGTTACGCTGTACGCCACAATCTGATCCCTCCACCTAGTCCCATCTCGTTCTATCCTTTACTCTTGTTAGAGAGTATTTCCACACGTACAGTGCTCACGTAAGAAAGTGTAATACATTACATACAGCTTGAAGTATCAGGCTTTCCCGATCGGCCATATTCTTCAAATTACTTTATCCGCCTATTTCATTCTTTGATTTCATTTCGCATCCGTACGTCTTGTAGAACTGTTACACGGTATTCATAGCTGAACCGTTTCGACACTTATTACTTCTCTCTATGTGCTGTATGTTATGGAGCAAAAGTACGTATGTTAGGTAAGAGCCGGTCCAGCGCCCTATACTATTACACACATAATCGGCATTTTTGTATTGGTATATACAGTAAAACCTGCTTCAAGGTAAAGCCTCCGGACCGGGTAAAAG
>CACSLJ010000286.1:0-33156 GCA_902706625.1 Albugo laibachii | reverse complement strand
TGGTGACCAGCTAAACAAATAGAGGTGCTTTTAATCGCCAAAGCTTTCCATAGCAAAGCTACGTTCAGCTTTCCCAATATATATCACGCTGTTATCTCAAACTAGTACTGCGGTGAAGCGGTCATTGGAGCCTGTGTACAAAGGCAGAAGTATCAAGTTATAAATAATTCAGATTCTTATTTCATTACTGAATTCCTCTTTACGTGCCATAACAAATATGTCGAGCGTATGCTCGGAATAGGAATCTAACTAAAAGTAAGCATTCATCTATACCACGTAAGACTCCATCTGCTCAGTTCATCACAATATGGCCGGTCGATAGATTGTCAGGATATATATTCAATGGGATATTCGCGAGAAAGAAAGCAGATTTCTGTTCGTCTTCGCTTATATTTGAATATGTTCTAAAATCTGGATGCTGGTCAAAAGATTCAAGCTCATATCAAACACGCTCATCCGTGACTCCACGCACGTGAAAACGCAAAGGAGAATGATGATGAAGCGCAAGGAAGAACGAAAGACACTGCGGAAATCATAATGAATGCTTTGGAAACGAAGAGTCGATCTGTGTCGCTTCCAGGAGGATACGAAGCGTGTACATTTCATGCAACGTGGATTGCTGCGCGTTTGGCGTTTATGATTGCGATTCGTTTAGATCGTCGTCGTAATCCAGAGAAATGGAAATCATTCCCTAAAGCTATGAAAAAGAAGCAGAGAATATTGGAAGGAATGATAAAGGAGAATCAAGACGCTACAGTGCGTTCTCTTCAGCAAGCTGTTCAGGAGCGTAAGGAGCTCAAGAACATATGTTACCTGTGTTGTCTTCTTTATTTGTCATTTTCGTCGTATACAATCTTTGCGAGCGTTGTCTGTGGAACTTTACAGGCCAAAGGAGAAGCTCACTTTACAAGCTGTACAGTATCTTAATCATTGTAGGCTATCCGAGTTGACCGATTTAGCTATAATGATTGGCAAAATATCAAAGGTAAATACAAAATTCACTCTACTTCAGAAGTAACTATACACGCAGTTCAACGCATTAAATAGCGTGCTCCAACCACCGATGCAAACATTTCTCATATCCTTCAAGATAGATATGTATATATGTAAGTGGAGTTGAATTGTACTTTTCGATAATCATTGTGTCCACTCTTTACGATGCTTCTCTTACTGTTCTTAAGCACAAGTTGTTGTAAGCTTAAAAGGAACATAAGACCTCTTGCTGCTGCAAATTCAACCAGTGATATTATAATCTCATCATGTGCTGTTGATCAGCTTGCGACAGGGATAGCCATCTACGCTGCTCAGTTCTTGTAGCAATTGCATAAAGGTGTATCAATTGTAGGACACTAATTCACATTCTATAAAAGATAGCGCATAAAGCCCACTTCTGTAAATCGCAGATTGCGAGGCTAGCAATGATGATTGGTGATGGTCACGGTATCATAAAACTCAATGGAGATAGATAATGAACACGTTGAGAAACTTCAGTAAGTTATCAGGAGAATACTTTTGGAGAAAGGCTAGGCATGCGTGTGGGATTTCGAACCGATTGGGTTAAATGAGAAGAGTGAGACGGCATCATGTTCAAATCTGTGACAGTGTGTCGGTAGACGGGAGGCCATAAACTTACAGGAATGATAAGCTCTCTAAGGAGGTCTTTTGTGAATGGCTTTCTGAATTGCGCTCGCGTTTCGCTGGTTGCCATAAGAATGAAATCTCGGTGCTCACTGCAGAAGTTATGAAGCACGATTTGTATTTATCGCAGTCCATTAGAGTTGCGACAGTGTGATGTTTTTTCCAATATTTTCAGGGTCATTTTCGTGCTGGATTTGGAAGCATCTAGTAATGATGAAAAGGGTGTGATTAGATAAGCCTCTTCAGATGTAACGAAAATGTGTCTAATGCACTTGCTACATTTAGCTCCATGGACCTTAAAATAATACGAAATATCCAGGTACCCTCAAGCGGATCAAGATTCGATAAACCCAAAAGATGCCGATGTGATTCAATGTTCATCTTATGCTAGTGGAGGAAGTCTATGCAGTCCTCTAATAGAATTTTTTTCACGATCTTGCACATACGGCAAGAATGTTTGGGTACAGTGTATGACACTATAATAACAAAAGTAAGTGATAAATCGATAACCAAACGAGCATTGTCGTCATTACTAAACAAACAATCAAAAAAGCGCCATATTTCATTTCGCGTTAATTTGACGATCAAACACGTGATCTTTTCTCCGGAGGAGTGTCCGTAACCTTTCAATTTGCCTTGAGGTTTCCTAAAAAGCTGGAATTTCAAACAGTTTGGGCATTGTGTTCCAAGTGACTTCTTCCCGTTTTCTAACCAATTTTTCTCCGTCAAGCTCTTCTTTTTTAATACCCGCCAATTTTCGAAGAAGCGGAAACGCAGCATCTATTGCCTGACAATCTGCCAAATCCTACGCAAGGATTTTAGCACAAAAGGTACGTTTGCAATTCTTAATACATTTGTCGATCCGTGCTGACTATGAAAGACGCACAGCTCGGCAGAATGAGGTGTTGAGACATAATACAAATGATAGGCCCAAACGGTAAGCGAATTACTGTGCAAGCCAGACACTATCGGCATACAGAATCGTGCGATTTGCGATGGATAAGGATGCATCGTAAGGATGAGTCGAGATTGGGTTTTACGTGAGAACTTACACTTTCAGTGCCCGCAGTTTTCGGTCTCTTTGGAAAATGAATTGGTGATTGTTCATTTTTTCAGCTAAAACACTTCAATCATTAACGGTTAATTCTCGATAAACGGTACAATTTTTTGGTTTTGTTGTTTCATTCGATGATTATCGAATGGTTTCTACTTCAGAAATCATTATCTTTATCCAATAGTAGAGATCTTTCTCAGCAACATTAATGGATTTGGGATCCATTACGTCCATGCTTTGTTGAAGTCCACCATTTGAAGATATATCCACATAATTTGATTGCACTCCCATTTTCTGCATGGAACAATTATGAGTAGAAAGGCAGTGGGAAACAAATTCTCTAGCAACGTCAGCGTAACCCTCCACACAGTACAGTCAGACCCCTCTATAAGGGTACGTTTGGGGCCGCTTTTCTGATCTTGCCCTTATACAGATTTCCTTATACAGAGCAGCAATTCGTACTTAAACTGCACTACACCATCGAGAGGCTATATCTAGCGGTTACTCTTAGCTTCTAAAAACAAAGTTGTGTTCGAGAACTACAGAAGTTACAAAAACTAGATTAGTAACTGTATGATAAGTGTAAGAATATGTGGTGCGAAAAACAGCATGGCTCCGCGAATAGTTGGAATGATAACGATGTCGCCCTATACTTTCCTGGAAATATACATGTATACAATCGTCTACAGTTGATGTAGCGCTCCAATGCACATTTTTAATGCATACGTCAAAGCAAATATTGTTGTATTTGATCGAAGTGCGTTAAATCGTGTTCGGTCTATGAAGCATGAGATGTTGGAAGGACCTAGAGATAGGTGTGGATTTTTCTAGTCGCATTTTGCACTGAGTACCAACTCTAGCTACCAAATAGAATAATTGCGACTGACAATAACAAATACTTTCTGATCTCTTCACGACGCACACCTTAATTCATAAGTCTCCAACCAGAAAAAATGGTTTGGACGGTTACCCTGGTAGCGTTGCACGTTGCCAAAACATGACTTTAATATTTATGTCTAGAAACTTGTCTCGACAGGATTGAAGAAAAAATCAGCTTTACCATGCTTTTCTGTTTTCGCTTTGCGTTGCCGGACCCACTCAATAAGCTTGTTCAGTTAAGCCTGCTCTTGAGAAGTATCTTGACCTTACTTAATGAAGTATGAACGCAGCTGAATACAGCATCGCAATGCCTCAGAAGTGGTCACCAACGGATTATGATCGCTTGAGTAATCACTGGCGTCACTTTCACTGCAATCAAGATTGTCGAGAGGAGGCTCGTGAACTACCTCCACATCTTCAGCATTAATGTAGTCGTCTATTGAGGCACGAATACCGAGTGCACCCATCAATTCTGCAAGTTGAGCGCACTCTCGCTGAAACGGGATCGAGTTTACTCTTTAGTCGTTGCTAGACTGGAACTCGGCATTGATTATCGCAACAATTAGCCCTGTTTTCACCCATCATTTTTTGATCACTTGATCGCTAAAGCTTCTCCAACTCTCGATCGAGAACTCGATGGCCTTCAGCAGGGTCAGCTTGCGCACTGTGTTAGGCTCCACCAAGTCCAGACACGGTCGAAGAATAAGCGGTTTGTATCTAGCTTTGAATGGACGAATGATTCCTTGTATAAGATGCGCGCCAAAAGTCTTGGAAAAAACGGTTTTTCAATTTTGATCAGCCAATCCTAGACGAAATCTACCGAAGCGTACCTCAAACGATTGCAAATTGAAAGGCGAACACGGGAATATGCTCCGTTGTTCGAGAAACGCAGTGTGGCCTGCAAACGAATCACATATGCATTATCAAAGGTTGAAGGTAAATTGGGTGGCTCCGGTAGATTGATAATAAGCGCTTAAAACAAGGAAACGTTGGGTAAAGACAGGTAAGTTTCAATACAAAGAACCTCGGTAGGACGCGACCGCTTTTTCTGCCCACAAAAACAGTTTAGAGCAATGACAAATTGGCAAGAGATGTCCGAGAGTGACGTAAGCGTGATCCTCAAGATTCGTGCGCAAGGAGAGAAGCTGCAGACGATCGCACCACTTTTGAAGCGCAGTGTATCAACTGTGTCACACGTCGTCAACGGAGAACATGGGCCAAACGTCAAAACTCGCTCGGGTAGGCCGAAGAAATTCAGCGAAAGGGAAGCCGACACCTTGTGGGTGCTCTAATAATACGTAAAGAAAGCGCTTCACAAGCCCGCTCGAGCGTTGGTGTTGTTGCCTCAGTCCGCACCGTACAGCGCACCCTGAATAACCACCCAAAACTCTCGTGGTAGAATATGAAGCATACGACGATGATGAACAAAAAACATCAGATATCTCGAATCGAGTGGGTATGCGAGAAGGCAAGCTGGAGACAGCCATAGTGGTCGCGCGTCGTGTTTAGCGACGAAAAAAAGTGGAACATGGATGGTCCCGATGGTCGGAAGTACTGCTGGCATCACGCCTATCATCCAGAGCGTCAAGCTTTGAAGCGCCACAGCGGTGGTGGATCAGTCATGGTTTGGGCTGCGTTTTCAGGACTGGGCAAGACTGAGATCGAGTTCATCAGCGGTGGGTAGGATGCACTACAATACACAGAGACTTTAAGCAGCCACCTACTCCCGTTTGTGCGCAAGAACCACCCAAGTGGATATGTTTTCCAGCATGACAACGCGCCGAGTCATCGCGCACGTCTAACCAAAACATGGCTAGCACAAACAATGTGGTTACCATGAGCTGGCCGGCTATGTCTCCGGATCTGAATCCCATAGAGAATTTATGGGGAATACTCACGAGAGAAGTGTACACGCATGGTCGCCAGTATTTCTCTCAAGAAATGCTCAAGTCAGCAATCGTCAAGGCGTGCCACGATTTGGATCCTGACATCATCGAAAACTTACTGATCTCGATGCCCAAGCGATGCAAAATGATTCTTGATCACAAAGGAGCATTTATTACGTCGTTGTAGCGTCACATCATTGGACCAGCGCGTTTATTACCAATCTTAGCGAAGCCACCAAATTGACCATCAACCTCTGATAATGCACATGTGCTTCGTTTGTAGGCCGCAATGCGTTTCTCGAACAAAGAAGTATATGCCCGTGTTCGCCTTCCAATTTGCAATCGTTCGAGGTACGGTTCGGTAGATTTCGTCTAGGATTGGCTGATCAAAATTGAAAAACCGTTTTTTCCAAGACTTTTGGCGCGCACTATATAAAAGAATAGGGAATTATTAAAATGACACCCCTAAACTCATAAATTGACGCACCCCTTATTAGAGCTCCCTTTATAATTTTTATAATCACATTTCACGAATTATATAAGCATATCATATCGAGACGGTGTACTGAATTGAAACCCTGTTGCCCAACCAAAGCATGCTTCCTCCTCCTGAACGCATGTATTCCAACTCTGAAGAGTTCATCCAGAGCGTTCAGAATTTTGCTCATTCTCAAGGATACTCTGTTTCCAAAAGTCGCACTACTGGAAATACTCGATCATGGTTGAAATGTGACTTGTCCCTTTGAACTATACGCAAGGATGAACAAAAGAGCTGGGGGTCAGTGGATCTTGACTGTTAGAAACCCCAATCATAATCATCCACTTGCAGAGGAAATAGCATCCCTAGCAACTGCTCGAAGATTGCCAGCTCAAACTAGGGAAAATGTGCGACATCTCCTTGCAACAGGGACCAAACCAGCAGCAGTCATATCTGCTATTCGGCAAAATCCTGGTATCCTCTCAAATAGCGTTACCATTTACAATGAAGGAGTGGCACTTCGAAAAAGAAACCTTGATGGACGTGCACCCATAGCTGCCTTCCTTGATGAAATTTGACACTGACTTCCAATATGCTTATTTTTGCGATAATACACAAGCAATCACAAGGTTCTTTTTTTCGCATCCTACATCCATGAAATTGAGCCACAATCATCCTCATGTCTTTCTTTTGGGTTGCACTGACAAAAGAAATCGATTTCGTATCGTGGGGTGTCACATCTTTGAACACGTCGTTTTCATCCTGCTTTGTTTTTTTGAAGGAGGAAAAGGAGCAGACTATATATGGGCACTTCAGAAAATAAAAGCACATGTGTTTGCCAACAAGATTGCACCTGTAACAATGGTCACAGATAGGGAGCTTACGCTCATGAATGCAATTAGGCGAGTCTTTCCAGAATCTAAAAATCTTCTTTGTGTGTGGCATATTAACAAAAATCTGGCTTCACATTGCAAACAAGGTTTTTCAGCAGATGAATGGACGGGCTTCATGGGATATTGGAATGAAACTATCAAAATGGGAAGCGTGACTAATTTTGAGGAAAAATGGAAAGAACTTGAGCGAAAATATGTAAATCATCCCAATGTCATAAAGTACTTGAAAAACACATGGGAGCCGTTAAAGGAGCATTTTGTCACTGCCTGGACTTCAAAGTACCTCCACCTTGGAAATATCAGCACATATAGGGTGGAAGGAAGTCAGGCAGCTTTAAAGCGATGGTTGAAGGTCTCAACATTGGATTACAACAGGTTCACAACAAAATACAAGAGTTTGTAACACCAAGAAAGGGAATTGCGAATAAAAATTGGTGATGAAAAAATTAGGAAATGGCTTGACTTGGATGGGCAATTTGATCAAGTTATAAATAACTTTCGCGATTTGCATTGATGAAAGTGTATTATATGGTATGCACGGGATTAAAATATATCAGTGCAATATGTCGGGGCCAAATCAAAGCAACTCTTGGTCTACAATGTCCCCACCAACTTCGTGCTCGTGTAGCTGCACATGGTGCTTTGCAGTTGAATGACTTTCATGCAAAGTGGCATCTTGATCCCCCTCCTCCTTTAAGCTCCCCCTCTTGCCTTCTGATCAAGTTGAAGAAGAAAAAGCTCCACCTTCTGGTCTCATTACTCTCTTGAACAGTGTTGCTGAAGTTTATCCAACATCAGGTCCAAACCAGCAAGCTGAAACGGAGAATGTATTGCTGAAACTAGCTTATCAAAGGTTTCGGGCTCTCAATGAGCCTCAAATACAGCGAACAAGAGGGCGACCACCTGGTGCCATGAATCAAACTCAGTCTCAATCATCAACAAGCAGAGAACCGTCGTTGCATGAAATTGTTCACAGAAGATGTAAAAGGTGCAGCCAAACTGGTCAAAACATAAGAACCTGTACAGAAAAGTAAACGAGGTAAGACTCATTAAAGTAAATACTTCCTGCTTCACATTTTTTATCTGATTAACCTTCTAACTTAAGTTTTCAAAGGGAGAATAGTGGAGTTGACTTTACAATTCCTACATCATCCCACCGCAGTTGGATTGAATATATAAATCTTGCTTTTAGGGCTTATATAAATGTGTTTACATCATGTCGTAGTTCAACTGGTTAATTTGGCATTTCGAACTCCTCTAATTACACTAACAATTCCCTACTTTTTCAATGAAAGTGTACCACCGTCTTGATATGATATAAGTATATAATTCGTGAAATGTGATTATAGAAATTGTAGAGGGAGCTCTAATAAGGTGTGTGTCAATTTATGAATTTAGGGGTGTCATTATAATAATTCCCAAAAGAATAAGAGCATTATTTGAACAAAATCAGATAGCAGATCATACAGAGTACAACACACCTGCATCCATAGGCTGTATTCTCGATGTCATGTTAGGAGGGAGGAACAAGTTCTCAACATTATCATGCTTGCATATGGCGTTGTGACACATGAAGTTGTCCAGCAGAAGCAGAACGCGTCGTAAATGCATAAGCAAGTTGAATTTGCGCAGCCATTTGTTGAAGATTGTCGTGTTCATCCAGGCCTTTGGGATCGTAAATACTCAACTCACTTCGTGTCAAAATCGATTCTCTTGAGGCAGCGTGGCGACTTCGCAATTTCGGTGATAAAGATTTTCGTCTTCTCGCTTCCGCTTGCGTTGCTGCAAAGAGCAATCGTAATTCGTGCCTTCAACTTCTTTCTATCTCAGTTGAATGATGGCAAGTGTCGTTTTTGGAGGTAAGCGGTAGTATAGTGCTGTCTCATCAATATGGAACACATCGTCTGGGATGTAATTCGCAATAAACGACTGAATCTGCGTCTGTGAGGCCTTCAATACCATCTCGCACACACTTCCACTCTCACCATTAAGAGTACGGCTTCTGATGCTTTTCCTCTCCTTAAACTTACTGAGGTAGCCATTCGAGAGCTATAGCTCGCTGTCATTGATCTTAAGCTGCTCACGCAAATGCAAAGCTTTTTCAAGAATGAGGTTTTTCGAAAGACAGATAACGCTTGCTTGGCAAGAATGCTCTCAATTAGAGCCTTTTTAAGGAGCGGGAAATTAACTGAGTGGGACTTCTCCCACGACGGATTGATGCTCATGAACACTTGCGCATCCATGATTCTAATTATTTGCGCCGTGGAGCGCCGAAGCGTGATACCAAGTTGCTCTTGCGCTCACTGTTGCATCTGCAACCACACCATGGTCGGGTGCTTCTGCAAGTGCATCAAGATTCGATGCTCGTGTTTGTAGGTGATGGCTGCCTGGTGACGACGGTCGCCTATGATGACTTTCTGGAAGACATTTTTTTTTAGCTGAATTGGACTTTGCCCTTATAAAGAGTGGCTTTGGACAAACGGTCCCACGTTATCTAAGCCCTTATCCCTTATACCTTATAAAAAAAACCATACAAAAACTCAAACTTTAGTTTGGTACCCCTGAAATTGTGCCCTTATACAAAGAAGTCCTTATATGGACGTGCTTATATAGAGATGTGACTGTACATTCTGGTTCTTCCATTTACTCCAACTAGACGAATTTGTATTATACCCAGCAACCACACAAGGCAATGGTGGCAGAAGATTACTACCTTTGTTAAGAGAACGTCAGCCACGACATTGCTTTTCATTTGAATGCGATTCACCGCTTGTGATTGGTTGCCTTTTCTCTCATCTACTGCATCCAATCAACATACGTTTTAAACTGTATATACTGTAATCTTTCTTTGTTGTATTTACAATTGATACAAAGCTCATAGTGCCTTACCTGTGAAATTAAAGCTCTGCGCTCAAGATTCGATTATAAACGGCTTTTTCCCGGGACTAGAGTTACCAGATTTAAAATCGCACTTGCATGTTCGAGCTCGTCCTGGCGAACACCTACTATCGGAAAAAATCTACCACACCCTACTGAATTTACTATAACGTATGACAGCAATTTTTGGCCGGAGAAAAAAAAACGCCAATCAAAAACCGAATATTGACTTTATATTGTTTTGATTGGGCAGCCAGTAATTGCAGCAGTTCGTGGCCGATTTCAAGTGCGCAAAGTGAAACAGGTCAGTTCGCGCCTAAAATAGAATCGATCAAATGTCTGTGGCAGGAATTTCACAATCTCTTTGTACCAGATGCCAACCAAGGCATACAGCGAGCAAGATGTTCTTGCTGCCATCGCCGAGCGCAAATCAAGAGCGAAGATAGTGGATCTAGTGACCAAGTACAAGATTCCCGATCGCTCCCTCCGCCGGCTAATCAACATGGAGAAGAAAGGTAAGCAGAAGAAAAGGAGCGCTACTCCTCCGGTCCTCGGCAACGCGCTCGAAAAAGACCTTCGGGATTGGGTGATCGGGATGTAGCGCAAAGGATTTCCTCCAACGCGCGATATCCTCATTAATAAGAGGAAGCGTATGTACACTGCTCTCTACGGACCAACGCGCGATGCTGGGACGATCGGTCGCGGGTTGTGTGACCGCTTTTTCAAGAGGTTTCCCGAGCTTGCCATCAGAAACGCGCAGGTCATCGAAAGGGTTCGCAACGGCGTTGAGTACAACGCAGTGGTGAGCTTTTTTGGACGCTGTGCGCGCGCGATCATCGAGGAGAACGCCGGTCCAAGTCGCATCTTCAACTTGGACGAGACGGGGCTCGTGCAAAATCTCAAAACGAGAAATGTTATTGCGGTTCGGGTATCAAAGAATGTCTGGTCTCAAAATGTTGAACCAGGCTTTCATCTCACCATGGTAGCGTGCGTGTCTGCTGATGGCTTCGTTGTGCCACCGGCATTAATCGTACCGGGGAAGCGACTAAACCGAGACGTTCTCGATGCGTGCACCATCTCCGGCACCACAATCACGACTTCGGAAGCTGGATTCATGACCATCTGTATCATGAGAGAATACATTGCAGCGTTTGGACTCGCGGTTCGGTTGCCGATCAAGCAGCCATTGATTCTTGTTCTTGATGGAGCATCTAGCCACATGGATGCATCGATTGACGCAGCGGCGGCCACGTATGGTGTACGTCTAGTACAGACAACCCCCCCAATACCGGAATGCGAAAAACACAACCAGCCCCCTCAGCATGGATATAACTTATTAGAGTAAGTGAAATGATAAAGATATCAAATAATAGAGGTTTACGATTTTCTCGATTTGGAAGATAGTTTTATAATGTAACACATGCGAAAGATTAGCTTTCAAAATCATCCTTCTTTTTATGAGCGTTTGTATCCAAAACTAAACAAGCAGCTGCTGCATGGATAATGATCAAACAAAAATCTTAGCGACTCCTTCGATGAGCTCGTACAGCTCTTCATCCAAGATTCCCGTATCACGCCAGCAGTTAGAGATAGTCGTGCATGTTACCGATGCCCACGCCTCTTGTGCCCACCGCATCACAACAAGGACATCTACATTGCCGATGGCCTCAAGCTCTCGCTCGAAAGTTTCTTGTCCATCTTCTCCGAAACGACTGAGAATTCATCCAATCGGTCCGCATAGTACAGTGCTTTCTTTTTGCTGATCATGATCTTGAAGTTGCGAATGATCCCGGCGTCCATTGGTTGAAGATGCGCTGTGGTGTCGGGAGGGAGCTTTCGAATCTCGACGTGTGTGAGCGTCTCAGGAGCATGATGGGAGGAGACGTTGTCGAGCAGCAGGAGAATCTTTCTGTTCTCTGACCGCATTCGAGCACCGAGTCGGCTCACCCACCCTTGAAATAGCCTTGTGTTGATCCATCCGTTCGGGCTATTGCCATACTCCAGGTCCAAATCCTCGACACTCTTCGAATTGAAGCACCTGGGCTGCCGTGCTCTTCCAACGAAGAAGCGAGGAAGCTTGAGGGAGCCGTCAGCACTGTATGCAACGGCAATTGTCAATCGCTTCTTCACCTGTTTCCGAACGGAGATCCGATTCCTGGCTATCGTGGACGTCCGGGATGCGCAGTAAGAATACGCGGTCTCATCCATATTTGAGATGTTACACTTCTCGTAGCTTCTTGTTACCTGCTTTAGCAAAACTCGTCTCGTGCTGACCGTTGTCTCGCTGGCAGTGCTGGCTTCCCCGTGTACTCTCTTCGACGACAAACAATTCCTTTTCTGGAACTCGAAGAGCCAACCCGACAACAACTTCATTCCATTAAACCCTTTAGCCACCGATGGTGAGACGCTCACTAGCACTTCAGACCTAATCTTGTTGGCCTTCGCGCAAATCGTGTCATGGTTTACGAACGGCAGCTTAAGACTCTCGCATTGAGCGATTCACCGGACGAGCTCAGATTCAAGTTGAGGGAAGCGAACGGTTTGGTTGGTCTTCCGCGAGGTGTTCAGGACCTCGCCGTCTTTGCTTCTCATTACATCCCAGAGCGTGGAAATGGGAAGACGACGTGGGAGCTTGAATTGTTCTTGAGCCCACATGCACACCATGCGCTGCGTTTGCTCAGGGTGAGCAGCACGATGCTCGCGGAGCTCCAGCTTCTGTGCCTGAGTCAATCGTATGCGAGTCTTCGTCGTCGACATGCGCTAGATGCCCGTGGCCTGTTTACTTTGTTTTTGTTATGCTTTCTTTGGAAGGAATGGCGCACGCCAGTTTTTTGACAGGACAAAAATGCTTGATATTCAATATATATTACCATAGAGAGGTTACACTATTTGAGCAGGATTCCGGTAATGGGGGGGGGGGCTGTCTGTACAGCTCCCGTCAAACGCCGGTCACCTTTATCTTCCACTGGACGTCGTAGTTTTTCGCGCGGTAAAACTATACTGAAAGAGCATATGTACAGCTTCATGATTGCAACAGGAAAGACTGCCATGACCAAGAAGGAAGCTGTTCAGTTGGCGTCGACAACGTGGCGCATGGGAATCGAAGACAAACCAGAAAACATCGCAGCTGGCTTCGAGGAGGCCGGGATTTGGCCGCTTTCTCTCCCCATGATGTTAAGACGTCACAAAAGCTTCAAAGAAAACGATTCCAAGGAACAGCAACCCTTGCCATCCTGGCTCGTCACGCAGCAAGTTATTCGGAGCGAGATTTTAGTTTTGCCTCCTGCTCCCAAAAAGATTGGCCGGCGCAAGACAGTCGATGCTAAGAGGCGTCTCTTGACCCAGGACGATCTGCGCAACGAATAGCAAAATATCTGCAAAGAAACTGTGTTTCATTAATTGCGAAAGACGGAATTAATAAAAAACGATTCGAAACATAGCAGTTGGTTTTGTAAGTATTTGACAGACTGGTTCTTGATTTATTTTACATGTAACGCTAACGCTTCTATCAACGCTACCGCTTATTTGCAACACGTACGCTTTTTTTTTAACACTGCGCTTTTATACAACGCTAACATGGCAATGTACAGTAAATTTCTGAAGGTCCTGGTTGCTTCAAATAGATGAGCGGCCAAAAACCGATGCAGCCACTTCCAGATCAGCTACTTTGCACATGTAGAACGATGTCAATCAAGTGTCGATAAGGTTTTTTTCTCATTAGATTATTCGAGAATTACGTGCTAATTAGTTAACAATGTTCCAGTTTGCCATTGGATGACTATTGACCGAATTCTGGTCAAAAAGCTAAGAGGTCCAAAATCCGGCCAAAAACTGCTGTCGTACGTTATATCTATTTCTTGTAGTGAACAAACCATCTTGATGTTCTAAGACAGTTTCTTGTGTACCAGAAGTCTTCCACATTGAATCAGACATCTGATCCTTGCCCTCAAAACTCCACGTTTGACCACAACTCTGATTCTTTGAGGAACTTATAACCCGGCTCACAGATACAAACCGGCACTTCCAATTGCCATCAAGCACGACGCATTTTGCAACTTCTGGAGCAACACATCTTTGATGGCTCTGATGGACATTATATTAAGGTTCAAAAGCGTCTATAGAAAAACCGAATTTTTAGGTATATGGTGCGTTATATTGAGCACAACATTCACAATAGCTACGTATTGTATGAGCATTGACTATGCTGTCAATTGTCACGGTGATGGGATCTAAATCCCATGTGTCCCGTAGGAAGTCCGGATGGTCTTAGCGTAAGTACGGTGGATATGTTAGGATGGGATAACGTAAGGACGGTAGGTAGTCTTCACTGAATACAATCCTCTATTTGCCTGATCTTTGCTGTGATCAATGCTGAGAAGTAGCTACAAGCACGAAAGCCTTCTGTGACTCGTAGCGCTGGAACTGAGACAGATCACAGCGGTTATTCGAGATCGCACCCCTACTTGAAGCTCTTAGAAAACAAATGGTAGCTAGATTTTTTTTGTACGCTGAGTCGTTCGGCGTGGATTAAAACGCTTCCTAAACACCGCGTTTCCCAACCAGTTGTTGTTTTGTATAAAGTGTGTGTCGTGCCAAAAACGCCCTATTACCGCACCATGGTGCATCTTCTATTATGAGCTTCATTCTTGACTTTAAATGAAGGCTTTTACTCGACTGAAGCGCTAAGAGACCTCGTATTGTACTCAACATTATCACTTCCCATCTCAAGCTAGGACCATCACTCTTAACCCGCTACGAGAGATAGGCATGCTATAGAAGCTACTACAAAAAGTCATGACTTACGTCACCGTGAAGACGCACTACACATTCAAAGTAATCATAATCGAGGGTAATTTATGGATCATGATTTCAGCATCAACTGGAAGCGCGATCATCTATATTGCGGATACAATTCAATTCCATACTAATTTGGCAAGACAGCCTTTCGTCTAGTTTCAGATTTGTAGCGCATTGGTTAACCTACGGTTACTCGATATTATTTATTTGATAAGCGGCTTGTGTCATGATCTACCAATTCGATATATCAAGGAATAGATCGCGTTGCTGTACAATCTCGTCGATAAAAAAGATCCGTAGAACTGTTTCAGTACAGTCTGTGGGGATCATATCTGATAAACATACTGTCTTTGCCCAAACGTATTCTAGATGCGCCTCGACGACTCCTTATTGGTTCCAGATGATTATCACGCGTGCTCCCATAGCTCCTGGAGTTAGCCTTCGTAAATTGACTTGAATTGAGCACCTCTTCCTGAATCGCCTTTTGAATTAAAAAGGTTATATCCACATATGAATCTAACTGAAGCGCTTCTTTATATCAGAAGACGAGGCACATACATTTCGTCGTTCTCAGTCCGCATCAAGATATGCTCCTATTTCTACATCCATGACATAATCTCAAAGACCCATTTCTGGTCACGATATTCTTGCTCACATGTTGGTTGATGGTAAAAGTAATGATGCTGCAGACCACGATAGAAAATTTATAACAGCGCACAAATGTAGCGATGAAGAAATCTTAATTCAATCAAACATGTTATATGAGTGGCCGACGGTAAAAAACGATACGCATTGAACGTTTCTCTGAACAGCCCGACTGATTTATACCTAAGGTGACGTGAAAGTACTTAAAAAAGAGAATCGTTCCATATCACTCACTTTCCTTCTACATCACTCACCCTCTTTAACCTGATTGGCTAAATAAGTTCATATCACTCACGTCATTGATTAAAGAACAGGATATTGACTTTAGGTCTAAAAAAGCTCTGTTTATTTTCTTTGCTGCATGTCTTCTATTTTTCTTTGCCAGATTCTGTTGTGATATCGAAACCGAGAGGTCGTGCGCGCATTCAGCAACTTCGTGCATTGTGACATGATCCTCTGCATAATCCACACCGTCTATGTGTAGTTTTTCCTGCCTCTGCCTTTACTGCCAAGGCTGATGCAACATGCTCAAATTCTGAAGGAATCCGCCCAGTTGATTCAAACGTCCTTACACGCCCTTGCACGCGCACTGGATAGTGTATTGTCTCCACGCATAGCAAAGAAAGAACATGGTCAAGCATAATGCTATATCGATGCCACCAATCTTCTCCCTTATACTTCTCACGGATTTTTTCTAAGGCATCAGCCATGCAGACTGCTACCCTTGATTCAGGCAATATGACCGAGGATTGTAGCCACCAGTGCTGTTTAAATTCGGCAATTTGGAGAGGGTTCTTTCCATGCATACAGAAGTCATGCAAGCAGGGAGAACCCATGGCTGAACGAAAATGCCCAAGGCATTCGTGAAGGCGCTCACCTCTGAAAGTATACTGCATCTTGGCGCCCCGAGAAGCAGCAACTGATACCTTGCCAACTACTGAAGCAAACGTTGGGCCTAGCTGCATATTCGTGATTGCCCGCTCTCTGGGCGAACCCACAAAAAAGAATCGAAGCAACAGTATGCAGGAGCAATCATCGCGTAAAGTCTACCGAGGATCACGTCCCAATGCACGAAATAGCTGAATGCGCGCACGACCTCTCGGTTTCGATATCACAACAGAATCTGGCAAAGAAAAATAGAAGACATGCAGCAAAGAAAATAAACAGAGCTTTTTTAGACCTAAAGTCAATATCCTGTTCTTTAATCAATGACGTGAGTGATATGAACTTATTTAGCCAATCAGGTTAAAGAGGGTGAGTGATGTAGAAGGAAAGTGAGTGATATGGAACGACTCTCTTAAAAAACAGATTACGGCTAACCTGAACATATCTAACTGAGGTGCATTACTGCGAAAACATAGATAAGCGATCAGATGTTGGATACGATCCTCCGTCCACAGCACTCAAGCAAAATATCTATACCCAAATATTTCCAATACGCAGCAAATGTTACCGAATCTCTGCCTCACCATACAAACTACAACGTCTTCGGGGATGTTTGGACTGGAGAAGCGTATACTGTACAACCTTTGTATTTCGAGCTAACAAGACGTATGAAGAAGTTTGGTAGAGTCTATCAGTTGTAAACCTAGCAGACCACTGCAATTATGAATCATTTCCTCAATGAATGATAAAAATATAGGCAGCCTGTACGCGGTGAGTAACAATAAAAACTCTTTTATGGATGAAATCACTCGATATGGAGCTTTCAAGATACGGAAACTTTATGGTGCATTTTGTAAGAAAGAAAAGATAATGACTCTATATCACTGTAGCAGGGAACCGCAACTTTTCACATTACATTAACGTGCGTCGCCTATCTAAAGCATTAGCGAATATACCGACACAGAATTATGATGATGAAAGCCATAATAATGAGATGCTACTCTCCTTACTGAATTAGTCACAACAAAATGTATCGAGCGAATGCTGGGAAAAGTACTTCAACTTAAAGTAAGCATGTACTTATCACCACGTTGGAGTCTCCTTGATTCATAAGTTGATAGATTTTGGCGGAATATTTCCGATAGACCAGAATTCTGTTCTTCTTCCATTATATTCGAAAGAGTTAAAAAAGTGATTGTTGGGTACAAACGAGGCATGGAGAATGATCGCTAACAGGATTTTTAGCAGTACTAAAGAGAGTTGCTAGTCCGATAGGGAATCTATTACGTTCGAGGTACGAAAGATATTGGTTCAGGGGATAATGGAAAACATCCAGTCCGTGTAGAGTAATTCAAATAAAATGTGATTTTTTGGAAATGGTGTGCTGAGATCAAGGATGAAATCGATTGTCAATATGCACAGAAATGGTGTTGAATCACTTGAGACGCTTATTGTCGGTACCGACAGTAATTGGCTGGAAATATTATGGCCATGAGTCATGCACGTGTCGTCAGCTCTCCTTCAATACCACGAATATTATGAGTCATTCTTGATGTAAGAAATTGACGTTTGATCCAAAACTCTTTTTTCATCGTACGGAAGGCTGACACATTTCTTTCTAATCTAATATTGAAGAATATGGGCGAGTACGTTACTGGTATAAACCAAGTGAAGAAAGGTACTCTGAAATGTAAGTGGTACTCAGTTTATACATCTATTCCACGGCGATAGTGACGGGTACCGAACTCAAAGGCTTGTCAAAATGCTGCAACGTAGTCGCGCTTAATATAAAAAAGTGCCACATCATCTAACGCGAGCATACTATGGACATAGAAAGACATGATCGTCGTCTTTATCCAATGTATATGGTACTGATGGAGGGTTTATGTATTATGCTGTATTATGAGCAATAAGTAGATGTTTGTGTATCAGCTGTATCAATCGAATTTGCAACAAAAAAGGAAGGCATCCGTCGTTTCACCCTTGTACAATACTTCTATATTCAAGTGGCCACTCAGTCCAACATCAGTATAGAGAACATCAATAACTGTAAAAACTACGCATTGCAACAAAATTCAGGTGGTACCTCACAAATCGTAGCTTGATTTCAATGAAAAATTCAATCAGGAAATTCATCTATGATTCAAAAACTCACGAAAAGGTCATTCCACTGGGTGTGGACAGGATCAGTTCTCATTCATACAACTTTGTGCCATCCGGTTCGTACTCGACCCATAGTGTGGTACCTACTCGCAGCACCAACTCATTTTTTCGATTAACAAGCGCACAGGCGGAACAAGTGGAATTTGTAAGCTGCTTTTTACAATGCTCGTTTTGGTATTTTTGGATACGATTGGATAAGCCAATCACCCTCTCCAATACTTGACGTATGCTTGGAGAGGGATTGCTTAAGCCTGATTATTGGTCTACTTCAATCGAAAGCATTTGATATTTAGAGCCGAACTAGTGAGAAGAATAGGGCGCTGGGCGTGATAAAGCACTCTAGCTATTTAGAAGTACCATTTCTATAGCTCGACACATATATCTATTTCAGCATACCTTTGCCAAAGGGCACACTTTGGGGCAGTGCCCTTAAGCTTATTTGTGGCTGAAGTTGCCCTTCGGCCGGTTTTTTCTCATAGGGTCTGAATCCATTCTCGATATACTCGTGACTAAGGTATGTGTTATGTTCCCTTCGTCTTCGTTCTGATTTCTACTTTAGATCTTAACTTAAATCTCAGGCTTCACAAAATTTGCTTAGTTCCCGGAAAAAGCTCCCCCTGTAGCTTTCGTGGAGAATAAGGTTGTGCGTAAAGTGAATACGGCTGGGGCATAAATCAATATTCAAGCTCTTAAACGAAATGCGCCACCAAAGCTCAGGAAGACGATGGAGTAAGCAATGAGCACGAAGCTGTGTCACCGAATCACCTGCAGTAAGTGCACATTCTCTCGCTATCATCACAGATGACGAAAGTCAACAAGCAAGGCATAACGGATTTTGATAAGTCATACTGGCATTCTGCAGTTACATGAGTCAGAAAACCAGAGTTTTTATGATATGCTTGGCATGGAGAACCCAAACAAGACAGACGATATTCTTATAACCACCGGGGTAAAAATGTGTCGCGTAGGATCGGTGGCTGTATTGACCTCAAAACTAATCAGCTAACCACATTCTATGAATGCTCACCTTCTCGATGATGGTTTGGAGATCGAGAAAACTCGCTTTTACAGCTATTCTAGTGGGCAGAAGGGATGTTGCCTATGTGAATCAGCCAACCAAGCTTTCTGGTATTTTTCCGTTTTCTTCTTATGAAGACACAAACCATCCCGCATGTCATGAATGTCTCGCGAGAGCTTTAGGAGACAGACAGATATGTTCGCTGGAATCGAATGAGAAGTATAGATTATACTGGCTGGATGGTCATCTGAATATCTTGAATATGCGTAGCTTTTAGAAATCATTTGTTCCAGTATTTTTTGCCCCTGAATCAAAACGACATCCTTCGGCGCCAATATCTGGTGCTGTTAGAGATGAGCAATGGAAGCAAGCAAAACATTTTTATGTATTTGACCAATTTACGCGATGCATGGTTGATTTTAGTCACGTCAAAGAGGTTGTATGTCGAGAATGTCTGTCTTTGCATAGCACATGGCTTGGAGTCCGAATGTAACGGTGTTACGCGTCGGGTATGTATTCGACGGTTACCTAACGTTGTTACACGTCAATTAGTGTATCCGGCGGTAGCCTAACGTGTTACCGGTCATAAGCAACCCTATCGGTTATGGGTGGATAACCGTGAGGCCGCTAACCGTAAGCGTCGTACTAAGTACGAAGATATCAGGAGAGCGACGTCTGTCAGCCACTATTAGGCAGTATACTAATTTTACTATGCTAGACAGTAAAACCATACGTGGGAGTGTTTAGGCGAGGTTTACTTCTTAGTTGATCCTAAATAAAACAGTTTTCCACTTTAATAGGAAGGGAACAGCAGCCTTACTAAGGCCGTTTCTCTACAGCACTTTGGGCTCGTTGTTCTTGAAAGAACTGCTGCAGCTCATCGACTCTCTGAGTCTTAAACGTTAGTTCATACGAACTAAGAGGCTCCCTGAGCCTGATTTTCCTCTCTGCGTTGAGCTAATATAGCTCCGTTACACCGAACGTACCAACTGCTCATAAGCTCGCTCTACAATTCAGCCGAGTTGCACATATTTCCTAGTGATTACTCATCAGACGTTCTATTTACGAATTTCAAAAGTAGACTCTGTAGAAGCTTATTTGACTTGAAGCCAACAGATTGTGCGAGGATGCTCTCCTTTCTCTCGCCCAGAAAATAATCATTATCATCGACCATTCCGAAAAAGAAGTACGTTGCAAGCGACCATAAGCGAATTGCCGCTGTTACTCGCACCGCAAGGATTGATTCGATTACAATAAATGGTATATTGGGGCAAATTGCGATGAAACGAATGCAAAAAGAACGCACTTTACCGAGAGGTATAGAAAAAATTAAAAAAGACTGGAGGGGTGCTCTGGAAATGCCGGACAAGGATGTTTGGAAGTGCTATACGTTCAGAGCTTATGAAATGAAACTTGTGAAGTGTGTTTCTTGCATGCTTGCAAAGGGAAATAAAGCTAATTTCGTCATCGATTTGTCTGCTAGATTTGCAACCATACTGATGGATCACGAAGTCACCAATGAGTGCGATACAAAATGCAAACACCAAAATGAGATGGATCCAGAAGTATGTCTGGACTATTTCTGTCAGATTAATAAGATCGAAACGCATCATGAATTGCTGGTTTCACCATCCATCGATCCGCTGGACGGTACTTGCCTTTTGTTACACTATACGACGATGAACAGGGAGGATTATGTGCGATGTATACAAAGTGACTTTCAAACAAATCGGGATCCTCACATTACACCATCATTTTCATCTTTAGTTGACAGATCAGAATACAAGTTGACAGTGACACTGGATTTCGTACCTAAGAAATACCAGCATTGATTCTACCAGTTCTTATAAATACTTCCGATGATACTCCGAAAAAACTTCCGGCAAACTACTCCCAGAAAGATCCGTAAACTTTGAGTTGCAAATGAAGGATGATTCTCAATACAATACAGAGGCATCTGGCGCTTACTAAACTCTGAACAAGACACAGAGGAGGGGGTTGTTCAGGAGACCATACGGAAAAGATGGATTGAACTTTCTAATTCCACTTGGGTTATTAAAATATATGAAGTTGTCTAGAACGATCCCACCACAAATACCATTCCAAAACGATCAGAGGGGCTCAGATTTGGAAATAACAAGATTTCAATTACATGGGTCATGGACTTCCTCTGTTCCAGAAAGTTTGCAAGATATCGGATCTGCCGCTGTTCCAAAACTAGCAAATCTTACTGCTGATCATCTTTGACTGGACAAAATGTTCTTATTCTAGCCAATTAAACCCAGCTCGCATTCAGCTCTCTACTGACAATCTCCTTGTATAAATCTACATCAAGATCAATGACCGTTGGGAGAACACCAAGGCGCCGCATGAGGTCCTTGTGCATCCGCGGCAGTTTGTAGTTGTTTCCGCCTTTGACTCTCAGCACAGATGACATCACCTGCTGCAACGTAAGAAACGTGTTTTCCAACGTTTCGTAGGATGGTTTCTCAAACATAAAAATCACACGGGCAAGCATTTCCTCTAGTGTGTCGGCACGCTCTTTAAACTGCAAGCTCTGAATGGAGTAAAAAAACCGAGAGCTAGCACATTGAGATTAGGTGACTGAGGCGGCTGGCAATGGATAGTAAAGTCCCGGCTGTCGGCAGTGGCTGCCTCCAAGAACTTTGCGTCCACGACAGACCGATGTGACGTGGCGTTGTCGCGCTGAAGCACGATGCGTCTGCCACTCCACGACGGCCAGTTCAGCTTGATTGCTGGTAGCACGGAGTCGATCAACATCCTCTTGTAGGTTTCTTTGTTGGCAGGAAATGACTTGAGCACGAGTGTTCCAGCTTCACGGTTGCGGCTCGCGCGTTCGGCTGGGGCATAATTAGCGAAAGGCCACATCCCCAAGCGACCGTCAAACACCTCCCCCGTGCACGAATTGATTCTTGGGCGTGCAACCGCGCACAAGAACATTATCTTCGGAATGTGCGACTTGTGTCGAGTGTGGAGGTACGGAGTTGGCTCCGTTGGCGTCAGGTAAACGCGGCGCTTTGTCTTCTTCATGAAGAACCACTTCTCGTCCAAGTGGACGCGGTCATACATGGGGGAGAACGTGGCGCCACGTGGGATGAGCGTTATGAACGACGATATGAAACGGACTCGCTCTGCGTTCTGATCCTCAGACAGTGTTGGCTTTAGTGTAACTGTGTGGACGCGCAGCACCTTACTCTTGACGTATCTTTGGAGCGTTGTGCTTGGGATGGCAAGGGCGGCACTCAATGACCGCAAGTCATCTCTATGCTCGAGCTTCAGCTTCGAAATTCTCTCGTGAAGGTCCTTGATGTACTCTTCTGATACTCCTTTCCTTCCGATGTTACACGCGTTGCCTTCAAAGGTGATGCCGCGCGTGGCGCTGTCTGCGCGCTGACTGCAGTATCGCTTCCACACTCGATACACAGTGTGAACATTGACGTTCCACTTCTCACTTGCCTCCTTAAGAGCGCCGTGCTGCAGCCGGCTGTTCTTGCTTCCTTCCAGCAGCTCCATGACGAGAGCACTCTTCTCCTCCACCGTCAATCTGTTGTGGTGTACCTTCAGCGTGAGGCGCTCCGTGCCGTCAATCAGTTCTCTACCTTCATGCCCAGTATGATAAGTTAACTCCGTCTTCTGACACCCACACGCAAAGACTAGTTTTATCCAATCAAAATTGTCCATGATATATGTTATCAAATAGGAAACATTTGAGGCACGTGTGAAGTGGATTCATTCGCGATAACTAAGTAAAAATAGCAAGAAAATCACCGGCTCGGATAGCTTCAATTATATCCAATCAGAGCGAAAAAGTGTCCAGTGGTTAAAAATCTGCTTATGTTTTCATCTAAACCTTGCAAACGTTTTGGAACAGAGGAAATAATAGTCAAACACGTATTTTTTTATATACACCTTCCCTTGATTGACGAAAGTTTGACAAAATGCAACGATTCAAGGTATTTACGGTCATCGGATCGGCTCAAGCATACCATCCAATGCTCGTCACAAACAACCCAAGGCAATACACATCTTTTCGAACACACAAGGAAGTACATCATTGGTGCAACGAACTTATAGGTTTAGCCGGTATGCCAGGTATCTAGTCGCGGTTTATGAGATCCGTATTCGATGAATTTACTTTCTTTGTCGTATTTTCGACGTCGTTTGCGTATTTCTTCGACACCAGCACGTATACGCACATCGGGATAAATGCTCGCTTGGTCAACCTGCGGTCGCTTTTCTCGGTCACGCTGTCTATAGGAAAGGAATTGCAGTTTATAAGAAGAAGAAACTTGAAATTGCCCTAATGGTCGTGCCTCGCACAGAGCAGGAATTGCATAGTTTTCTTTGATTAGCAGGTTACTATTCCAAATATTTATATGTGATTTTGTACCACATGCACTGCCGCTAAGCCGGCTAACGAAACATGATACTGTATGGCATTGGGTTACTGAAGAGGATAAAGCTTTCCTGATATGAAAGTTGGCATTCCAAAAAGCTCCTGTTTTGAATTTTCCCGACTTTTCCATCAAGTTCTTGGTTACAGCGGACATTTCATATTATTGCTTTGGTGCAGTGCTATCGCAACGTATTGAAACCAAAGATCACCCGGTTGCGTTTTATTCTAAGAAGCTAGGTCAGAGTGAAGGAAATTGGCCCTCACATGAGAAGGAAATGATCGCTATAAAGCGTGCGCTGAAGAAGCGGCGGCACTATCTTCACGGTCGGCTACGTGATGTGTATGTAGACAATTCTACTTGTCTTTGGGATGATCCGTCACCCCAAGATCTCACTCAAGTTGACTCATCTTTTCAACGTTATTCTCGCGGTTTGACTTTGTACTCCATCATGGCAAAAGAGTACAGAATGTTGTTGCTGATGTGCTATCCCGTCCACTGGAGAAATCCGCACATTCTTCTTTGCCTTCGGTGCATGAGTGTGACCATATGTGCTTTCAGCGTGGTGCATTCTAGTCGGCATTTTCGCACGGTGGCCACCTTCCACAACCTGGATTCTGCTGCGTTTCACATGATTCTCGATGATGTGAGATTTAGGGGAGAGTCACATGCGGTCTAAGTTTGTCATAGAAACTCTATTACTTTGAATCAGCTTCATAGCATCGATTATACTATAGCACGTACGCTTTGGACACAGAAGTTATAAAAAGGTTTGAAGAAACGTATGCCACGGACTCAATTTTCAGTACTGCATGGCCTAATACAGAAGTACTATAACTCTAGGTTTTGAAGCGGAGAGGATTGTTTTACCTCAAATATACCACAATGTGAAAGGGCTGTGTATACCAGATATTAAAAAAATACGCACAAAGATCATCAGTGAATCGGACGAAGGGATACCAGCAGCGGTTCTAGGAATTCAGGTTGAATAATTCAAGATAGCTCAGCGTTTCTTTTAGCCAACAATGGAAAAGGATTTTAGAGATTACGTATCTACATGTGAGACATGCATGAGATGGAAGTCCAGTGGCCTCAAAAAGATTAGAAATCTACTGCCCCTTTGGGTTCCGAAAGAACGTTGGGAAGTGGTTTCTATGGTGTGTTCTACCAATTTAAAAAGAATGTGACGCTATCTTGAAAGGTGTTGATAAATCATCCAAACGTGCGACATATATAGCACCACGATGGTAGACGGTGAAGAATTGGCTCGAGCGTTTATTTATGGAGTAATAATACATCACAGGTTGCCTCAGGCCACCATGAGAGACAGGGATTGAGATTTACTTCGAATTTTTGGAGGTCACTTATGCGATTTATGGGAGTAAATTGAGCATGACAACTGCTCATCGAGCTCAGAGTGATGTGAAAAGAAAACGCAAGAAGTTAGGGCCCGAAGATGCTTTAAGATGCACGGCTTTGTATCACGAGAATTATTGGTCGAATTAGTTGATCACCATGAAGTATGCACATGTCATACTCATAAGAACATCTACAAATCTCTCATCATTCCAAATTGATACGAGACGACAATCATACTCAATCAATCGGGCTGAGGTATTAACCACTTGAAATTTTTTCTCAGTTGCGGAATATGCACAGAAGCTTGTGGAAAAGCGAGAGCAGTTAGTTCAACTTTCTCGGAAGAAGAATCTTCTTGCCGCGCAGGCACGGAAAGAATAGTACTGTGATAAATAGCGTCAAAAGTCGAGTCTTGCGAAGAAAACGCAATTCACTGGATGCAAGACACTCACCCTCAAAGGTCTCTGAAACAGGTGCAACAGAAATGAAGTCTAAACGCTGCAAAGCAAATTGGTCTATTGTGCATTACCAATGTGATAACCAGAAAGCTACGAAGTTTCACCTACCACCAAGTCTATCCAGCTTACATCCGACGTTTAACGCAGAATTACTTGCACATTGCGTCTCAGCACCTAGCAAATTTATACTTGGACCAAATGCCAAATGCGCACGTATCATCATGGATGATATAGGGCACGAGTTGTACAGTTTAAAGAAACTCTTAAAATTTCTTGAATCTAAACGTCAACCCATTAGTTTTTTAGATGGAATGGTATTGAATTCCGACGACAATGGCGCTTGCGATACTGAGCAGATGGTTTCTCTGCACGAGTATATAAGTTATAGTGCGAGACTTCAACAATTGATTAGGTGCATGTCAGTATAGCTCGTCAGCATAAATATTAATGCTAATGACCGGCTAAAGGTTTTAAACGGGGAGCAATATCTTGAGTGGAATCGATGTAAACGCTACGCAACCGAGGTGTTTGCCACATCAATGTCCCTTTATCCTATAAAATGACAGAAGGCTCAGGACATATAGGAATGAAGCATTTAGAAGAATCATCATACTTATATTTTGTGCATTTTGAAAATTACTCCGGGGTGATCTAGTTCAATTCTGAATATTGACACTTGGTGTACGGTGATCTCCCGCGTGGATGTGGGACTCGTATTTCAAGTCTTTATCTGACGATACTGATATGATATATAAAGGATGCTTGGAGAGCTAACGAACACGTAAAAAACTATACAAAGGGATGTTAATTTTATTGGTAGCTCACCATCTGGAATTGCCACCAAAAAAATCGCTATCCGCAGTAGACTTGTCGAATGGCTTGAGTCAAATCATCTATCACGGCATCGGGAGGCTTATATTGATCCGCCAAAAAGAGATTTCTTGATACCTAATCAAAAGGGTTGAAACAAGCTCCAAGAAAATATGTCTTCCAGGCCTTCACCGATGCTTGTACAGTGTAAAAACATCGGGGTCAATCGTGAAAAGAGACGCAACAACAGATACCATTCCGTAACAATGGTAATGTAACCTTCTAAAATTGTAGGTAGCCTAAAGTCTGAACGTATAATTATTATCATATAACGAATGGATATTGTGTTGGATTAGGTGCAATGGGTTCCGTCGGATTCGTGCAAAACCAGTACGTGTCACATTAAAGATGTACTAGAAAATTGAATAATTTCACTCTTTTTATTTCATGAAGCTTAACTTTTTGAGGGCAACCAATGGACAATCCGAAAGTTTGGGGTAGTGAAAGCTGACCAAACCTGGAAAATTCTAGTACTGTAGCATTCCCCATAATTGCTCATGTGTTGGTGCAAGTTTCAATTATGAAGAACAAGGAGTGCTCACAATAAATTTCAAAGAAATCGACTTCATGCCATCATCTTGCTTTCAGATGGCAGATATAATTCCCCTCTGGGCTTAGGTTTCGCTTGGTTAAAATTGGTCAATATTATGACGGAGATCTTGTTGCTTTCCTTCGTAAACACCGCTTTCCATTGTGGAACGGAAACAAGCTTCACACCCCGTTCAAACAGGTAGGGATCGTGATGGAATGCTATCGAGATCATGGGATTAAGCATGGAAAAGTGAACCGATGCCACCGCTCTTACAGATAAACCTTTACATACACTCGATTCAACTCGACCCATGTTACTTCTTTGATATCTCGAGTTGGCTCATTAAGAGATTAGAGCATTCGTTTTCACAACGGCATAGATGACACGAAGACTTGATTATGCTCGCCCTCTATCGTTCTGCAGCGTTTCAGGCTCATATATTTGAAGTTGATGAGAAAGACATCAATTGGGTAGAAAAGATGTATCACTTTATCCAGTCATTTAGCGTTCGATTCCAGGTATTCGATAAGAGCCCCGTTCTCATGAGTGGCGTTCTTGTATGATGAAACAAATATTTTTCAGGGCTCGTATTAAAAATTGAACTTGACCAATAATTTTGAAACGGTTTCTTGATTCTGGTCGCCGGAACATAGTTTTTGTTAACTTGACGCATATCATTAGCTGTACTACTGCCGCAATTCGTATTGGTCGCCGTTATACTATTACCGTTTTTGTAGCAAGTTTGGGGGAAGCGTAGCAACACAGTAAATTTGGCATCTTATACACGGAATTTGATGGGATTATCTGGGTGCGTATGGCATGTGGACGATTGAAAACGACTTCCATAATATCAATAACCGCCTCCGCTTATGAAAGCATAGTTAACTAGTTGCTTATTGCCGATAAAAATAATGCACGGCAGCCTTCGTAGAATATTTTTGTCAATATGGATCCTGCCAGTAATTTTCAACAACCGAATGATCCAATCGTTTGTTCACAGCTCTATAATTCGTATCTGCTGAAGTCTTACTGGTCTTCAGTTTCAGAAGTGAACTCGATGTAACAGTGAATGAAGAGATACGATTGAATTGAAATCGATTGAAAGGTTGGATTTGAAGTAGTCTGGTCCGAACGCTTATGTCAAGTTCTTGTCACCAGTTCTTTATGTTTTGAGTGAACGCGAAAGATCGCTATTGTGTAGTGATGACGGCACATGTGCTCGTTGCGTTCTTTATTAGATTTAAAGGTTTTAAAAAGTTAGGCCTGACCACCAAACTTGACCACGCGTTCAGGTGGCCTATCACCCACTCCCACCGACTGATCTACTGATTGGACACAAGAATAAATAGTGCTCGCTTCACGAACGCCAAGTACATTCTTTACCTAGGAACCGTGCTGCCTGAGCTCTAGTAAAGTTGGGTCAGACCACTTCGTTAATGCAATCCATCAATTCTTCGACGATGGAGCACTGGGGATTTAATGAAAACCTGCTGCTCGTAATACATGAGCTCTTTCCGCTGAGATGTCGTCCTATGTAGTCGAGCTAGCTTCACTTCTTCACTCCAAATGTCGCCGAATACTTGCTGTGTATGTGATATCTATCGCAAGAATGGATAACCCCACTTGGTGAACAGCATTGTGAGCCCCACTTATGTATCATTCCCGTCGAACGGCTAAGGTGACCTGCTTGTCCCTCAATGCCGCGAATATGAGTCAATTTATCCCTCGCAGCGCATTGCTTTGCATGACATGATCAAAGCTTCTCATCATCCCACTTCATTGGTGACGCTTCGGCGTCATGCAGGGAGGGCATTGTCAAACCCTGTCCTTGCTGAGATGCCCAGTCTCGCCTGGTTCTGGAACGGGCCAGCCAAGGATTAGCTCGGTTTCGATCTTGTCCCGTCGATTACCGAGCGGATCCAGAAGCAACATCATTCGGTCCATCTTTGACTCATCTGATCCGTCGGATTTTGCCTAGGATGGTGAAATCTTGTTTGTGCTCATGACTTTTCGGAAGGTGTGCGAAAAGGTCGTGTAACATTTCTTTAGCCTAAGTACGATTTGCGACCAAACATCAATAAACTTGTGCTGATTTAATACGACCGCTCAACACTAAACATTGCATCAAGACAAAGCGGTTTTTACTGAAATCTACGTGTGGGTGGACTGATTATTATTTTTTGGGCTAAAAAAACCATGAGCTAAATACTACGATAACTTTCGATCAGAATGTAATCGAGCTCGTACAGGTTGTGTATGTTTATAGCGCGGATCTTCAAGAAAATATGCCTCAATCAAGACGTGATGGATTGCTATATGTAGAGAATATAATGGTGCTGCACATCAATATTTAAAGCAGCCATGGACCAAGCAAGATATTATCCGTAATGTTGCAATTTAATTTTGCAGGCTCGAAAGACTTAGTTCATTGATTTTGCTATCATCTGTAGATCGTTTTGTAGTGCTTTTAACGCATTTGTATATCTGACGCCTGTATCGAATCCGCAGAGTGCATGATTGTGTGCGTTTTGAACGTTTGGAAACATTACGCCCCATCATACGCCATAAATGTACCCAAGTATTACAGGATTATAGAGATTGACTGCTAGGATTCTATTTACGATATGACCCAGCGATACAATGGTTACAGTGAAGTAAAAGTATTTCATCTATTGTCCTGGATAGACTTCTACAAAATCGCAATTGAAGTACAGACCAAAGAGCGGTGTTCCACCTGCAGTCTCAATAAGGTTCCTCGTATAGTAGACCATGTGAAGGCCGCCTTCTTGTTGCAAGTAACTCTTTCGCAGATGCTAAAAGGGATAGATCTTACCAAACTTATCAAACATCTTGAAATGTATTCATCCCTACAGCATGTAACCATTCGTCAAGAACAAGAAAAAGAAGTCGAAAATTCTGTGTGCTTCCCTTCTAAGTAGAAAATGAGAGAAATACACAAATATGTATTTCTACTTACCATGTGCCTTTTTGTGTAGCGAAAATGCGTACTTCGCACTCATACCGAAGAAAAAGAAATTATGATGGTGTTACTAGCCCTGTACAATCGATGGTACAATGAAGCGGTATGTCGAGAGTGTCTGGCGTTGCACAGTGACTGGCTTGCGGTTATTACCTAGCTTACAGATCAAGAGTAGCATCTGTAGAGCTATGTGTTTTTTTTCATTGAGTACAATTATTCCGCTATCGTATTGTACTGTAAAAAGATTTCTTTTGTCGGAATATTCATCCCTGGGATTCAACCAGATGTGGTATGCCGAACGAAATATATCCACGCTATCATGGGTTGTTAATAAAATGACAAGAAAAGTACGGTTCTCGTTGGTCAAACGAACACGCACTTGAAACTACCTATCAAGGAAATGACCCGAATCCGATGTCCAGCACACTCTGGGAGCTTGCTATGGAAGGAATGGCAATCGAGCATACTTCATCAAAAAGTGGCGTCAGCAAATGTAAGCCAATACTTGACTTCGATACGATAGAATGTGTTGGGGTCGCTACCGATCAGTCAGGATTGTAGAAGTGCCTTAATTGCATGCTCAAGTATGGAAATGATCGAGCTCGTCGGATCATCATTTTGTCTCCAAAAGTGCGACGATGCTAACAGATTAACAAGACAAAATTAAATGCTCGCGTTGCTCATACATAGCACCGCTTACTCCAGCAGTGCGCATCGGATATTCAGTATCATTTCATGAACATAGAAAGGTGCCCATCAGCACGCCATACCTCTCTGCTGGAGGTGACTACATGGTATCGTTTGCCGCAACCGATGCTATGCAACAAAAATGCATCCCTTGTTTTCGAAACATTCTTGGATCAGCTCACAGACCGATTAAGCTGTCACAATCGTCATTTTTTTTGATACTTCCATACATCAGCTCGAAGTGACGAAGGAATTAATTCCTCGGATTAAGATTTGCCACACACATTATACATGCCGCCGAATTCAACTCGTACCTGATCAATTCTGCGTCGAACATCGGAACTTCAAGTTTGTCAATTTTAATCAAGCAAATTCGGAATCACGAAAGACATCCCAACTATACCACTTGCCAAGAAAGAACATTCCAGTAGGTATATGGCGTCCAAAATTACATAAGAGTTCTCCAGATATCAAACATCCATTGGATCCATCCTAATTGAGATCCGATACACCAAATTAACCACGAAAAACACTATTGCGCTGGTTGAAATTGAAAGTGAACCATTCAATTTTGGCTGATTGTATTATTTGCCTCATTCAGCAAATAGAAGTGTTCTTCGTTTATACAGAACAAGTTACTCCTTTTGGATATGTTTGGGTGCGTCAAGCCGCCTCTAACATTCTTCAACTATGCTTAGTGAATCACAAGACACGACTCACTTATAGTGAAGATCGACACCACATTGAGCGACCTACCGGTCTTCGTCAATGGACGGCACATGATGCCCAGGCAAGGTATTCTACTCGACAAAAAATCTATAATCGAGACCTATTGCTGGAGCATGCGAGTATGGAGAAATACGCCGCGTTTGAGTGCCGGAACGACACGATCATCACAATCTCTTTTTCGTTTGCGACAATTGAGCTTGATTAACAACAACAGGCTAGATTTAAAACGCTACGCGCGATATAAGACTTACTCCATCTTCCAGATTCAGTATCTTCAATCGTTAATACTGTTGTTCCTCAAGAGTTATCAAATATAAAAGATCCATTTTTTGAAGTCACATCACTAGATTATCGCACCTAAAATATGGCAGTGACTCATCCTTCTCGATAAGAACGCCATTGCTTTGATTTGTAAATGACTGCGTTATTGCCTATATTCGAAAATTAACGGACGCCTGTGCCATGTGGAGTCCCGTCCAAGTGGATTCAATTACATGCACTTTTGGTGTAAACTTATTTGATTAATCTCAGCGTGACCACCTAGATTTTGACAAAACATCTCTTTCGACGTTCCCAAGAAAAAGATAGGTATCGAGACACAGCATGTACGAAACGTGGAAAATCCCACGAAAAAGCAGTAGTAACAGCTGCGGCGAGTACACTTTCCCGAGACGGAAGATTTATAATCGAGTGAGAGCAAGGTGGAGTCATGCACGGGTCGGAGGAGCCAATGGACAAGCGCCGATAATCGCACGCGATCGAAAGCCCGAAAGGAGAAACGATGAATAGAGTCGCAGGGCACGGAAATAGAGGAGTAACAACCGCGCGACGTGGTGAATGGAGTTTTAAATGCTGACGTAAGAGTTACGGGCAAGCGATAAGGACCAGTCATAACGAAGAGCGGGCTACCGCGATGGACGAAGCGCTTCAGGCGCTTGATGCGAAAGGATTCTGGGTAAGTGGTATCCTCTCTCGAAGACAGTCACGTCTAACACACCACATGGGTGTCCAATACGAATATAGATGCCGATGGTGGAACTGAAGGATTCGAAGCCAGGCTACTAGCCTGCGGAAATGAAAAGCTCTCTGGCGTTGAATACGGATTTACTTTTTCAGCAGAGATGGAACGCAGCACGGTCAAGGTCATACTAGCATTCGCGCGAAGATGAAGGTGTGTCGGCAAGGCACGGGGATATCCCAAATGCGTATGTGAAGGCGACCAAGGAGAAACACCTGGATATCTATTTGCGGATTTCGCAAGAGATGGTGATACCAGTGAAAGGAGTTGAAGAAATCGGACATGACAGACAAAACTACGCTTGCACTATGGTTGAATAAAGCCCTATACGGTCTTAAACAGCGAGGAGATTATGGAGCCAAATTCTGCACAAGAAACAGGAGGAAACCGGCTTTCTTGGTTCACTGCCATTATGCGCTTGTATTAAAAGCACCAGGGAACGGAAGTGATCATCGTAGGCGTATATGTCAATGACCTTATGGTCACTGCATCTCTCGCCTACCTCGTCGGTGATTTCTTCGATGCGATGCGGATACCTTCAATCAAGGATCTAGGAAAAGTAGGGAAGTGTCTTGGCATGAGAGTGGAGGTATCAGATAAGGATAACAAGCATTCGCTCGATATATTTGTTGAAGCAAGGAAATGGAATCCCGCAGTAAGAAAAGCCTCTCTTATTCATCTATAACCTGATACTTTGTCCTTTGTACACGGCTTCCAATTACGGTTTTATACCGCACACTTAGTTTGAGAAAAAAGTCTGATATAGGGAATTCTTATATTCACGCCCTTTTTGTTTAAAATCACCACCTTTTTCCCCATTAAGTTAGCTTTTTCGGTTAGATTCAGTCCCACTACCGTAATTGCAAAAGTGCTCACATTAATTCCAATTACTCCT
>CACSLJ010000285.1:0-33173 GCA_902706625.1 Albugo laibachii | reverse complement strand
TGTACTTTTCATGGACAAATTCAACTATATATATAACATCCATCCATGATTGGAGATGACATTCCGCGACACCATAAAGGATACAAATGCATGTTTTAAAGTCGATATAGCACCAATTTAATAACGAAAAGTGGCAATTAATATATTTTTAACTTGGCGTTATATTGAGCTTTGCGATATTTCGACATCTTACGTAAATATGCATGGGGTGCGCTATTTCGTCTCTGAAAACTATTTGTAACCCTAACTCTCCAAACCCTACCGTAACCCTACCGTAACCAAGTACCATATTCATAAAGGACAGCATGGAGGAGGACGAATACGAGTGGGTCAACAGTGGCGGCGAATTGGCACGCCAAATGGAATGAGCGCACGGACAGGGAATACCGCAAAGCGAGCTTGTGTGAAGCGCGAGCACAAAACCATTCACAGTCAGTGCCACGGCAAGCAGCAAAACCGTCTTCCAAACGACCTAAACGTACTACGCAAGTCGGGAGAGACATACGTGCAGCCAACGTTGGGCAGCAGCTGTCTGAAAACGTCTCTCGTCATGTTCTCCTAGCAGCTGTCGTCATGCAGCTCGACTACGTAGAGCGAATTCAAAAAGAAGGTGCGAATTCCTCGCAAAAGATTGCATCGCCACGTCTACGCGAAAGTGTCGGTCGTTTGCCTGGAGTGGGCCCCATCACGTTCAACAAGGTAAATTCCGATTACTTCAATGCATAGAACGAAGGAAGCAGCGTCGTGTCCAGCATTCTACACACCTGCTGGACGGAAGGGCAACACCAACAGCAAGACAACACGCATACCGGAAACAACGAAGGTATGCGTAGCCATACGCGACATCGTGCATTGTAAGCGAGCTCAACGCGAGTGCGTTACGGCCCGCCAAGTCTTACGGCTTCAAGGCTGCCATACAAGGAAATAACCCGCGCTCACTCGACAACGAGGAGCAGAAAGGCAAACCCAACAATGCAGGACTCGTCCCAAAGACCTACTGATGTGTTTGTCAGACCCGCAAGCGCGAGAAGAACGGCGACTACCACAAGGTTTCCAATGGGTTGAATGTTTTGAAGTGGTGCAAAGAGAAGCTCCTGCCGAATCTGTTGGTCCCATCACTCATCATCATGGACAATGCAGCTTACCATCGTACTCTCCCACTTGACGCACCGTCTCCTGCTTGAATGAAAAAGGTGGAGTGCATCGAGTGTTTGGAGCGCGTGGGTGCACCATACTCGTTCGACATGGCAGTGATTGAATTCAAAGCGCGGGTCCGCGCTCACATCCGCGCAAAAGTCGAACCCGAATTCGTACGCACTGCCGCTGAGCAACGGCACCGCGTTTTCGTTACTCCTCCCAGCCATAGCGACTTGCAACCAATTGAAATTCCATGGGCTCGAATGAAAGGGAATGTCGGCCGAAAGCACACCGCGAAGACAACTTTAGATAATGTAGTGGAGAGCCGAGATGCTGAGTTTGCGTATCTTCGAGGTGATGAAGGCCAATATCGAGCTGACGGACGAACTCATATTAGTGCGATGATCGACGCAACTACAGCAATCGTAAAAAAATTGGCGAAGGAAGAGTTTGACAGCGATAGTGCTGTTAAAGAGAGTGATGAAAGCAGTGATAGCACTTGTGCGAGCGACGACAGCTGTAGCCATAGCAGCAACGAAGAAGTGTAGCAGCAGCATCAGGGAATTATCATATAGTGAAATCAAGTCGAATAGTTCAATAAAAGCCATCGCCTATCTCGGTGTCTACATCACCGCTGTACACACAAAGGGCATGATAAGATTTACCTTCAAAAATACTTTCATATAAAACATTCATTTGACAAAATATTGTATCCTGGATGGTGTCGCCCACTGTAAGTAACATTATATGAGTGATCTGCATCTCGAGGAATGCACCACGTATAATGTTATTAACAGTAAGGAAAGGGAAACGTTAGAAATCGCTCAGTTTTCCCTCGGATGTTATTATGAGTTTTTCCTCGGTTCCTGACTAAATCCCTCAGTTTTCGCTCAATTTTCGGATAAAATCCTACACGTTACAATTACTTTTCCCTCCGTTTCCCTATATCATCCCACCCTTTGCCCGTATAATTTGTGAATATGCCTCATCCTACGATTACGGCTCAGTTAATGCCGTAAACGGCCTTATGATGCTGCTGATTGGTTGATATTACCTCGGACAGAGAAAGTCATCACTCTCCACTCAGTAGCAATGAATTCTCTAGCGCCTCCTCAGCAGCTATCATCAGCATCTTGAAAGATGCCAAAGACACTATCGATGAAAATGCACGTCAGCAAGGCTACGCGGTTCGTGTTATGCGAGCCATGAAAGCAGGTAACCGAGTAAACGGAGAAATCAAAGGTCAGACACTGCAGTGCTCACATTCTGGCATTCCCCCTAGCATCCTAACAACTCGCATAAGTTCCACTCGAAAGAACAACTGTTGTTTCCGCCTATACATTCATCGTAAAAAGCCTCCACCCACCCTTGAGAAAGAACCTTGACATCAGAAGAAAAAGCATCGGTTCTTTCTTTTAGTCAAGCAGGCATCCCATCCAGCCGTATACTAACAGCTCTACAGAAACAAAACAAGCACATGAACCCCTTTCCACAGGACATCTACAACTTGTTTACCGTTCACAGGGCTGTCCTGATTGCTGGGCGTACCCCGTTGCAAACCCTTTAAGACGGTCTTGCAAGTACTGCGATGCAAATTATTCTGTGCGACAGCATCCTGAGACAAAGGAGCTGACTCATCTTTTATATTTTCTCCCTTTGCCGAGCAGACTTGCCAAGAGTAAAGTCGCGGTAGAATTTGGCTCATTGATGCGACATACAAAACAAATCTCTTTGGTCTCCCTTTGTTGCATGTGGTTGGACTGCTAGCAACAAACTCGACCTTTACTTTGTGCTATTGTTTTATGCGGAATGAGACAGTAGCAGACTACCGCTACTCCATGAGCAAGCTCAGCGAAGTCTTCCGAAAATTCTAAATTAAACACCAACATCAAACCTCACGTTTATTGCGGAACGACACCTGACACTGATGACCGCGCTCTCCGAAATATTACTGAATTCCGGTACATTGCCTTGCAGGTGGCATATCAGCAAGAATATTTTGGCAAAGCACAAGTCCTCATTTCCTTCGCAGGAATCTTTTAAACAGTTTACTCTCGCTTGGAATGTGCTGGTAAACTCCACCACCAAGTTCAAATATACAGTGAATGTCGAGGAGATGAGGATTTCAATTCCATTTTGTGCGATGAGCTATTTGGAATCGACATGACTAATTTATAAGGATAAATTCGTCACTGCATGGATGATCAAAATTCTACATTTCGGCCATACTACAACTACACGTGTTGAGAGTGCTCATGCTGCTTCAAAAAAATGGATCGGGGTACTGACTGATTAGTAGTGCGTCTGCTAATGGGTTAAGGTCTCATGCTGATAATTTCTTGTCACTCAGCTGATTTATTTTCTGTGAATATGGCCATTAAACTTGCCTGTGATCGACAGCTGGCAATAGTCCGAAAGCAGAATTCCAAGGATTGTGCCGTCAACAATTTACGGTTTGGGCCGACGTTTGCTCAATTCATGGGGAAAGTTTCAATGGTAGGTTTACGCACTACCTATGGAGAATATGAGTAGCGCATGAATACGACATACTGCAATAGACTCACTAGAAACTAGAGGAACAATGAGACATCCTTTCTCTCATGTATTCGGAATGCGTGGAAATCAATCCCTAGGAATCGCTGACTTTAGTACGCATTGTTGATTGCACTCACCTGTGTACGTCCATGCTAAGGACGAAGCAAGTTCATTTACAACTGTACTAAAAAGAATTCAAGACAACTATGAAAGTGCAATTTTTCCATATCGTAGACAGAGACTTCATCAGTATCTGCTCGCACTTCCAGCAGAGTTAGACATTCGTGATCCTGTTCAAATGCAAGGGCGTGGAAGACCATCTCGGTCGACTGAAAGGCTGTCTTTGAAGTTTGAGCACGTAATAGGCCAAACAGTAGCGTTAGTGCAACCGCGAAGGAAATGCCGCTTATGTCATGGGCTGGGAAACAATGCAAGGACATGTAGAGTTTTATTAGAAAAAGTATGAGATAATCACGATAAGGCAATAGTTCTAGAAAAATAATGTAATAAGTTTCAATTCATTAGAAAAGAAGGCGGTTGATTTTTACGACTTCTATCATCCTTCTTGAAGTGATATGTTACAGCATGCTTAGATTGATTTATATTTAATTATAGCATGATACGAGCCTATAAGTATCATTAGAGGCCACTCAACAGCTTTATTCAACTCCGTTATCGTAGGTTGAGAAACTGATAAAAAAACAGAGTGAAACTGGAGCGATTTTAACAAAAAGTGAGGAATTTTCAATGGTTTCCTAAGGAAATTGTCAAAATGAGACCACTAAATTCATAGATTGACGCACCCCTTATTAGAACTCCCTCCCTAACTTTTGTAATCACATTTCACGAATTATAGAATATATCATATCGAGACGGGTACTTTCATTCTAAAAAAGTACTTCCTCCATATCTTATTGATTGGGACATTTCGGAATGATTGCGATATCTTAATGATTGGGACATTGGGGGCAATGATATCTATTTATAAAGGGTATTTATCCTGAAGATACTCTAATTTGGCAAAGTCGACGTGAATTTTACATTAGAAATGTAAAATCAACTTGGCAGCCTCGTCGTATGTTTCGTTCGCACATATCCAGAACTTGGGAAACTTACCGGCCCGGCGAAACTTACCTTTTGCCATGTGGGGGAGTTTGTAATCATTCCCACCCTTGCATATCAATACAAACTCCATGACCTGCTGGAGAGTGAGAAATATGCTGTTTAGCTTGTTGCTATTCAAGTCTCTGAACGACTGAGCCACTGCTTTGATAAGCATCTCAGTAGTGAACACATTCTGTTCATACTGTAGACTCTGAATCGCTGCGAAATAACCCAAATCTAAGACGTTGAAGTCAGGTGATTTGGCCGGCTAGCAATCAAGACTGATATTCCAGCCGCCTTCCGTGCCGGCAGCAACGATGTCCGGTTCACTCACCAGGACATGTGGTGTCGCGTTGTCTTGTAGGACGAAGATCCACCGCTTCATCTCTCCTACCGGCCACTTCTCCTTGATTGATGGAAAAACATACGCCAGTAGAAAGTTCTTGTACACTTCTCGATTAACTGACTCGATGTTGCGTTCGAGGATCACGCCCTTGGGTCTGTTCTTGCTGGCGCGATGCGTCACGTACTTCTCGGAAAAGGGCCACAAACCAAGTTTGCCGTCAAACTGTGTTTTTCTGTGAGGGTCGTATCTATAGTCAAATTTGCAAATGAACAAATATCATATAGTTATTAATTGCCAGCAGTATTAACTGTACGCATAATATTAAAGAGAGAGGTTACCTTGGTCGCGCGACTGCTGCCAGGAATATTGTCTTCTCTATGAAACTTGCGCTGTGAAGGCGGCGCACAGGGGGCTCCTCGTCTGGAATGAGGTAGTAGACACGCTTCTTCGTGTCATGGTTAAACCATTTCTTGTGGACGTGCACCATGTCGAACATCGGGTCAAACGTGTGCCCTTCCACCTCACCGACGCGCTGCGAGTCACTCTTCAGGAATGGAATGAAAGCACATACGCCACGCGCCGGAGCTTGTTCGCCTCCGTTAGCACGAACTTGATGAGCGTACTGCGTCGCTGGACTCTCTTCTCCACCAACAGTGGCTGGATCACGCCGACCGAGAAGCCTCTTGCGATTGCCGTGGACTTGATTTTCCTGAGCTTGTGAATAGGAGTGGCGCGTATCTTCGCCTCGACGAAGGCCTTGTCGAAGCCCTTGAGGCCCGAATTCTTTTTGATGCGGCTACTAATTTCTCCAGCAGTGTTTTTCCTGCCGCTACTGAGTCTTGATAGTGGTGCCATATCCGCTCAACCTTGTGTATGTGCACACTAAAAATACGCGCAAGAGAGGCAAAAGTCCCGTGAGGCAAAACTCCATCGTTACTCCTCTTCAGAGTTTCGTTGACGATAGCATGGCGAGCGTTTTCGTCGAGGTCTGGCATGTTTATCTTCTCTTTCGCGAATGAGGTCATTTGGAGGTCCAGCGGGTGAATGAAACAGCCGTGGTGGGGAGCACGTGCTTTCTGAGCCAACTAAAATTCTGGGTTTTGCTCAATTGCAACCAAAAACCTTATGGCCAATAGCTGAGAAACAGGGATTTCGTATAAGACTATCAGCGTTGATTCAATCAAGTGTCGGCTAAAATTTGCACACCAGAAAAGAAATGTCCCAATCAATAAGATATGGAGGAAGTAGGGAATTATTAGTGTAATTAGATGAGTTCAAAGTGCCAAATCGACAACTTGAACTACGACATGATGTACACCCATTTATATAAGCCCTAATCGAAAGATTTATATATCTAATCACACTGCGGTAGTAGGATGTAGGAATTGTTAAGTCAACTCTACAGTTTTTTCTTCGAAAAAATAAGATAGAAGGTTAACCAGGTAAAAATATTCAAAGCAGCAATTATTTGCTTTCATAATTCTTACCTCGTTTACTGTTCTGTAAAGGTTTTTATGTTGTGCCCAGTTTGGCTGCATCTTTTACATCTTCTGTACAGAATTTCACGCAACGACGAATCTCTTCTGGTTGATGATTGAGACTGATTTTGATTCATGGCACCAGGTGGTCGCCCTCTTGTACGCTGTATTCGAGGCTCATTGGGAGCCCGAAATCTTTGATAGGCTAGTTTCTTCAATACATTATCCGTATCAGCTTGCTGGTTTGGACCTAATGTTGGATAACCTTCAGCAACACTGTTCAAGAGAGTAATGAGTCCAGAAGGTGGAGCTTTCTCCTCAACTTGATCTGAGGGCAAGAGGAAGAAACGTAATGGAGGAAGTGGTTTAAGATGTAACTGTGCATGAAAGTCATTCAACTGCACAGTGGCATGTGCAGCTACACGAAGACGAAGTTGGTAGGGACATGGTAGACCAAAAGTTGCTTTGATTTGGATCCGACACATTTCACTGATCTCTTTTAATCCAGTGCATACATTATGGTACACTTTCATCCATGCAAATCGCGATACCTTATAAATATCTTGATCATCAAAATTGCCCATCCAAGTCGAGCCATTTCCTATTTTTTTCATCACGAATTTTTATTCGCAATTCTCTTTCCTGGTGTTCAACAAATTCTATTTTTGTTGTTATGAACCTGTTGTAAATCCAATTTGGAGACCTTTAACCATCTCTTTAAAGCTGCATGACTTCTTTCCACCCTAGATGTGTTGAGCTTTCCAAGGTGGAGGCACTTTGAAGTCCAGGCAGTGCCAAAATGATCCTTTAACGGCTTCCATGTATTTTTCAAGTAAATTATGATATTAGGGTATTTACGTATCTTCGCTCAAGTTCTTTCCAAATTTCCTCGAAAGAAGGCACGGTTCCCATTTTTATAACTTCATTCCAATCTCCTATGAAGCTCATCCATTCATCTGCTGAGAAAACTTGTTTGCAATGTGAAGCCAGATTTTGTGAATATACCACACACAAAGAAGATCTGTTGATTCTGGAAAGAATCGCCTGATTGCAGTCATAAGCGCAAGCTCCCTATATGTTACAGGTGCAATCCTATTGGCAAACACGTGTGATTTTACTTTCTGAAGTGCTCATATATAATCTGCTTCTTTTTCCTCCTTCTAAAGCAAAGAAGGACAAAATCGAGTTATTTAAAGATGTGACACCCACGACATGCAACAGAGGCATACGAAATAGATTTGTTTTGTAAGTGCAATCCAAAAGAATGACATGAGGATACTGTTGGCTTAATTTGAGGGAGGATGTGAAAAAAACAGCCTTGTGATTGCTTGTGTATCATCGCAAAAGTAGGCATTTTGGAAGTCAAAGTGTCGAATTTAATTCAGTAAGGCAGCTATGGTGCACGTCCACAAAGGTTTCTTTGTCGAATTGCAGATCCTTCATTGTTAATTGTCACGCTATTTGAGAGGATACTAGGGTTTTTGCCGAATGGCAGATAAGACTGCTGCTGATTTAGCCCTGCTGTAAGGAGTTGTCACACATTTTCCCTAGTTTGAACTGGCAATCTTCGTGCAGTCGCAAGGGATGCTTTTTCCTCTGCAGGTGGATGATTATGATTGGGGTTTCTAACAGTCAAGATCGACTGATACCCAGCTTTTTTAGTCATCCTTGCGTCTAGTTTAAAGGGACATCCACAACGTCGAGTATATGGTTTTCGCTCATTTGCGGTTCGGCTGTTCTGATGTACGCCACCTCTGTCTCATTTCAATCATAATTGAGTATTTCCATTAGTGCACCTTTTTGGAAGCAGAGTATCCTTGAGAATGAGCAAAATTATGAACACTCTCGATGAGCTCTTCAGAGGTGAAATACATGCGTTCAGGAGGAGGAAGCATGCTTTGGTTGGGCAACAGGGTTTCAAGTCAGTACACCGTCTCTGTATGGTACAATTATATAATGGGTTTATAAACAAAGATCCCAACTTTTGTGAAAATTAAACAAACTATCCCAAAATCAAAAATATTGAAACAAAATATCACCAAATCATGAAATATATAAAAGAAATATCCCAATATTTGATTGAGCTCAGCACAGAATTACCAGTGAGCAACTTCAAAAAGCAAACTATGTCGGCAATATTAAGACGTAGTAGCTCTTCATCACTATCTAGCTTATCGTATTTTTCAGATACGATCGGATGGAAAAAGCCTTGTGTATGCCCAACGATTCTTCGATTGTGTAGAATACACTGATATGGAATCTATTCGGCTGTCAATAGTCAGTTCTTATAAAGATATTCATCGTTCGTTTAAGACAACTCGAAGTGATGATAGGCGACTCAAAGCAGTATGTGATTTTTCAGACTGTTTGTTCGAAGTATATTTTTCTTATGGCAAAAACTATGGACCTCCAACAAGGATTATTCTTCATACATGCACCCTTTTGGACGCTGATGGAAAGACAAGTCATGTTGTTAAGCCATTATGAACAGCCAGATAGCTAGTGCAGCATGCTGACATTCGAAATCATTTTCATCAGCATAAACGGGCAGTTACACCAACGATGATAATGAATGTTGCCTCAAGTCAAGGGAATCAAACGTCGTTAATGAACTGTGCTAATGCATGCAAGAAATTGAAACTAGATTTCTTCGGCGATGATATCCAGCAATATCGACTGCTACCTGATTATGCTTTCAAATTACGACATAATGATCATGACGTGATATTGGAAATGGAAGACAAACAATTCACTCGAATGCAAATTTTATTTCGCGAAGGGAAACAAATGTTCAAGTCATACGCACAACGTGGCCTTTGTCTCGATGGCAATTTTCTCAAAAATATGAGCGGAGGTATTCTTTTAGTAGCATGTGTGTTGAATGGGAACCAGCAAATAAAGATTGTATCCATGGCCATTGTTTCGATTGAAAATGAAGCTAATTACAGTTTCTTTCTTCAGAATTTGGGTGTGGTACTTCCAGTGAAGACTAGTTTCATTTTGTCAGACAGAGCAAAAGGGTTGATTCCTGCTGTCAGCTCTGTTTATCCCAGCACATTTCACTTCTACTGCTCTCGCCATTTGATGGAGATTCAACAGGAAGATTCGATCTGTTGAATAGAATAATGAATCATGAGGGATAAGCAAAGACCACTTTGATGGCTTAATACACCCATCAAGCTGAGCATTTATGTCAAATCAACCCTGCAGCATTAGAATGGCTGCAAAATGTTGGTGTTGAGAAATGGTCACTAGCGCATAGTCCATGTCCAAAGTATGGCCAGTTATCATCCAACAGCGTTGAGTCTGTTGATAGTTCATTGCGATAGATTCGCAAGCTACCCATTTTAGATTTCCTTATGACAATTGAGCGGTACGTTAGTAGTAAATGGTCAAAAAATGGTAAGAAGCATTGTGAGTGGAATGTTGTGTCACAATACATGAACAGCCAGGTCGAGAAATTGTTGCGTGATCCAGTATCTAGCAGCATTACCAGCTAGCTATGCAGCAACATCATTTCTGGTTGACTGTGTTTATACTCCTGGCTCACTTCTCAAGGATTTTCGAGTTCAGCTCGGAGCTAATGTCTGTTCTTGTGAATATCCAACGATATGAAAGCACCATGTACTCATTTGTCACTCTGCCTTCAACACGAGAACCGTCTTGCTGAAGCACACGGTCTTTATGGATGGGTTTAGAAGACTTCTGCTTTTGCAGAAGCATACATCAATTTGTATGGAGTAGAACGGCTACCACCATTCACAAAGGATATGCTGAGTGAAGTGATTGCACTGCATCTGTTGTGATACAGCGCACAGGTAGACCAATGACGAAGCGTCGACGTGAAACTCAAATGATTACACGCAATCTAACTGCTTCCTATAAATGCAGTTTGTGTGGAGGAAGGGGTCATAACAGAAGACGCTGCCGCGACAAAAACAATGAATGTAGACCAATAACTATATAGTACATAATGAGATGAATAAAAGGCATGTGTATCGACATAAAGACTCTTCGAACCAAACCAAAACCCATTTGGGATATTTCTTTTATATATTTTATAATTTTGGGATATTTTGTTTCATTATTTTTGAATTTGGGATATTTTGTTTAATTTTCACAAAAGTTGGGATATTTTGTTTATAAACCCTTACATAATTCGTGAAAGGGAGTTACGGTAGTATATTCACACCCTTTTCCTTAAATTCACACTCTTTTCGCAAATTCTTATGCAGTACAGTATTTTAATAAGGGAGTTGCTATTTTGACACCCCTATATCTAAAAATTAACTTTTTTTCGTAATTTCTTATATTCCCTTCCCGTACATTGGACGAAAACTCAGCTATGTAGTATAAAATTCCTGTAGGAATGTGGAGCTATGATGTTCTTCTTATTCGTCATTCATTACTTAGGACGCGAATGCACTAACACCATTTTTTTCAGAGTTAATATTCGATAATATCATCGTTGTTTTTTTGGCTGATTTCGATTGCACTACAAAATACGTGGTCCATATTCTTCCGAAGGATTTTTCTTCACCCTGACGTAACAAACAATTTACACCAATACGATATGCTCCATCCATTCAGAAAGAAGTTACAATAATCAAACCCTTGTTCCTTGCAACCTTCCTGCAACACTCTCAGCCTATCAGACATCGCCACACATCGTGCCAGAAAGAATATCATGCCCCGCCGCATCAACAGCTCTCATCGCTTCCTTTACAACTGCACCGTCTTCTTCCGTGCCATATTTGCCCTCACCGTTTATAACATCACCAATAGTTGTGCAGCATAACAATATGCTTTTTCCACCGGAGGTTGAGTATTCCACTCGGGAGCAACTCGAGGATACTATGAAGACGTTCGAACTTGGTCAAGGATACGCTGTTACGATTAAAAGTTCAATTGCAGGAAAACTGGTCTACCTCAAATGTAACCGAGGTGACCTAAATGTGAATAAACTTGGAGCGGAAACGTCAGCTCACGCCGAATTGGTTGCCATTTTCTCCTGAGTGGTAATTTCTCCAAAAATCGGGTTAATTGAAAGCTGAATGTTGTGGAGCGCATCCACAATCACGATCCATCACTCCATCCTTCCGGCCATTCGAATCACCGGAACTTAACGCGCACAAAGGCTGATACTGTCAAGAAATGACCTTGGCTGGTGCAAAACCATTAGGGATTCTTTCAACAATACTTCGGACAAATGAAGGGGCCCTTGTGAAGCTCACTTCATTATACAGTGGGCGAGCGAATGTGTGGATGACATGCTTCATGTAAGGACACCCATCCAAGCTTTTGTGATGATTTGCAAGCATCCAATTTTTGCACTTCCACAGATGTGATGAAATGTAACGATCCTACTTCATTTGTAAGTATGGCAAGCTCCAATAGCCATTTCTCGGTCGGATTCTGCTTTCTCAAGGAAGAAACAAAACGATTACACGTGAGATTTATGTAAGCTTGCCACCGTATCGACACCTGAAACAAACCCGGCTGTGCTTGTGACAGACCGTGAACTGGCGTTGATGGCATCTATAGATAAAGTATTTTCACCTTCGTTCCACTTGCTGCGCATGTGACACAATAACAAAAACATACTGGCTAAGTGCAAACGACAATTCTAGACGAGCGAAGAATGGATCTTGATTCTTCAACAATGCTTTATTCTGGTGGAGCCAACACGGAAGTGGAATAAGAGCTTTTAGATTCTTTCAAGACGAAACCAAAGGTTCTCGAATACCTCGCGAATATTTGGCTGATGTATACGTATCAACAGGGAACCTGCTGTTGGTGCTCAACAATCTGACTCTTGCACTTGAGCATCAGGTTAGAGCCGAAGAAACACGTCGCAGCGAAGGAAAGTTGCGTTATTTGAATGGGTTGTCGTCAATTTTCACTCGGGTTTGCGGGATGATATCAGCCTTTGCGATCAAAGAAGTGTCTCGAGGAATTCAAGAGAAAAACAGAAGAGATAGGTGATTGAAAAATGGTGCTCACCTCTACCATGGGGATCCCTTGTGCTCACAAGTTGAAGAAGATAGATAATAGTGGAAGCAACCTGATAAAAAATGATTCCATGAGCAATGGCACCTTGATTGGCGACACGACGCAATGGTAAGGCATTTGTCTTAAAGTTGTGTATCTGATCCATGGTTTTTGGTCCTCGTTAACTGCTGTGATTGTGTTTTATAATACGACGCAAAAGATGAAACTGAGGCCATCAATGTGAAATGGAATATGCTTGAGAAGAAATTGAAGGAATTACTAGGTGACCATCAAAAGTCTTGCTGGCCCAAATGACTCAGCTGGTGGAAGGCCGCAGCACAGTGGTGGAGATGAGATCTCCGGTAATACAAACAGAAACCCACGGTCGTCCCCCTGGTTGCCGTAACCTTCCGAAAAGCAGCACAAAGCGAGACTTATCCAAGCTCAAACATATGAAAAGGTGGAGTCTCTGAAAAATAGAAAAAGTGGGCGCTGCGGTCAAGTAGAACACAATAAACGAACGTGCCTGTTATCTCATATTATTTAAGAAATCTTTGGACAACTTGTATATAATTTCAACATTACAGTTATCACCAAAGTGGGTGTGGAGAAAGGGTGTGAATCTAAGGAAACGGGGTGTGAATATAGTAATTCCCATCGTGAAATGTGATTATAGAAATCAGGGAGGGTGCTCTAATAAGGGATGCGTCAATTTATGAAGTTAGGGGTGTCATATCAGTAATTCCCTAAGTAATTGCGAAGTAACACTATTAGTTGAGCCGATGATTAGTATTACAGTGATGTGCTACTCGACTTCGCATAAGCTACTTGCTCCTGAAAAAAATGGTTTACGACAACAAGTTATCCAAGAAAATGACTCTGGTGGTCGCTGACAATTCGCTGCAGCTCCTGACTTAAGTGGTGAACACTTAAAGCTCCATCGACACATGCAAAACCGCAACGCACCATCGCCTTTTGAGCGTATGTGATGTTTATTTTTTTTGCTAGCTGAGCATTCATATCCCGAACCAAATATGCATCCAGCTGAAGGTCGAACGGTTTTCCAGGATTCTGGATGGCGCCAGACCAGGACCTTCATTGCGCACCTTGTTTTGCCAATCTTGATCTCTCACTAGCTGAATCTTCTTTTCGTCCCATCACGTCGTCCACGCATCTTTGATTTTGGTATGACGAAAGAGTCGGCGGGTTGCGCTTGGCGACGGTGAGTAGCAGCGAAGGCGACACCTTGAGGGCGGCTTCTCGTAGACGGTTGAACTCATCATATAGCACTTGCTGCAGCCAATCGGTTCATTCAGCAAGCTTGCGGCCACGAACAGGAAGCGCTTTCAGAAGCAATTTTTTCTTGATGCCTGGTTGCGCTGCCTACACAACCCACCTTGGGTAAGTAACCAGTCGACATCGCCATGTTCTTAGCCCTCAAGAAGACAATATGTGCTATGGTTCGTACGCACATTATGGATACCAGTATTTTTTTCATTGCAATACGTTGTTCACTCTACATACCCACTGACTTATGTTATTGTTTAGCAGGGGCATTCTTTTAGTAGCATGTGTGCTGAATGAGAACCAACAAATACAAATCGTATCCGTCGCCATTGTTTCAATTGAAAATGAAGCTAATTAGAGTTTCTTTCTTCGGAATTTGGGCGTGATACTTCCAGTGAAGCCTAATTTTATTTTATCAGATAGGGTTAAAGGGTTGCTTCCTGCTGTCAGCTCTGTGTATCCCAGCACATATCAATTCTACTTCTTTCGCCATTTGATGGAGAATCTCAACAGGAATTTTCGATCTGTTGATTTGAAGAATGAAGCATGGGGATTAGCGAAGACCACTTCAATGGCTAAATACGCCCAGAAAGCTGAGCATTTAAATCAAATCAATCCTGAAGCGTTAAAGTGGCTGAAAGATATTGGAGTTGAGAAATGGTCACTGGCGCAAAGTCCATGTACAGAGTATGGCCAGTTTACATCTAACAGCGCTGAGTTTGTCAATAGTTAGCTGATTAAGATTCGCAAAATACCCGTTTTAGAATCCCTTATGACAATTGTGCGGTGCTATGGTCAAAAAAAATGGTAAGAAGCGTTGAGAGTGATATGTTGTGTCACAATATATGAACAGCCAGGCTGAGAAATTGTTGCGTGATCCAGTATCTAGCAGCATTAGCAGCTATACAGCGACATCATTTCTGGTTCACTGTGTTTATACTCCTTGCTCACTTCCAAAGAATTTTCGAGTTCAGCTCGGAGCTAATGTCTGTTCTTGTGGGTATTCAAATGATATGGAAGCACTTTGTATTCATTTATTACTCTGTCTTCACACGAGAACCGTCTTGCTGAAGCAAACAATCTTGATGGATGGGTTAGGATTATTTCTGCTTTTGCAGATGCATACAGCAGTGTTAATGGACTAGAATCGCTACCACCAGTCAGAAAGGATATCCAGATTGAAAGAGATTGTACTGCATCTATTGCAGAGCAGCGCGAAGATAGACCAAAGAAGAAGCGTCAACGTGAATCTCAAATGAGTACACGAAATCTAACTGCTCCTTATGACCCAGTTTGTTTGGAGGAAGGTGTCATAACACAAGACGCTGCCCCGACAAGAACAATGACTCTCGACCACTAATTGTATACTTCCTCCGTATTTCCAAGTTTGGTGCTTACACAAAGACCAAGCATGTATTTTAATGATGCGTGCACTGTACTAACTGTACGTATGAATTGAACAAGTTTATTAATTTGCAAATGTACTAAAGTCTAGTCGTATCTGTGCACTAAATTAGAGCGTATAATAAGTTGCGGAGTATCAAATGGTGAAGGTAAAATGAATCACCCGCATTGGTCGTGCAATAGAGCGAGAAACATCGTTTACCCAGAAAGCACTAGCATTTCGGCGCCGTAAAGGAGGTGTTTTGCCAGGTATCAGGTAGACGCTCTGTTATCCACGTCCTCGTTAACCATTTTTCGTTCACGTGGACGACCTGCATTCATGCTGTCGAACTTGAGCTCTCCATCACGCTGCTGACTGTCTCCTGGTCACAATTCTTCATATTCAATAAATCCACTTAGAGGGGGATACGGCTGCATCAAAGTTGAAGGTGTCAAAAGCGGTTTGATAACATTGCTGTGTCTCTTAAAGCTTCCTTCTCTTTCGAGAAGGAAGCTTGCTGGATAACAGCGTCGACACCAACACCAGTGACGAGTGAGCGAAGCCGCAAGCACTTCTGAGGAGGGACCCTAGAGATGCGCTCCAGCAAATCGTTGTCGTTAAGTCACTAGCGCCAAGAGAACTGCTGAAATCTGCTTGACACGTCCCCGACGAAGTCGTGTGTGTTAGTGGTATCTTGTCTGCGTGACCTTATGCGACTAATTGTGTTGCGATGGCGCTTAAAATATTTTGCTGCAGCACTGATATCAGCAGGAATCAGCACGCCATTGTTGCTTCTGGAAAGCAAAAAATGCACAGCCTGCGCACAATCCCTGTTGGACATGTTCTTTCAGAATGTGGGAAAACTGATTGGGATGGTGTTGGTGCACATAGTAATGCGCAGCGGGTGGATGTTAGGATTGTGAGGAGATGGCGATGGAGTAAAAATGCATTTGAGCAGTCAATTTTTCGCGCCCGTGACTAGTCAATATATAGAACAATATTGCTGATTGTGGTGAACAATAATATTTGATTATATTCCTGCTTTGATCATTATTACATCTTACTAGCCATAATTCGCGCTAGTGCACCAATCATTCAAATACGGAGGAAGTAGTACATAATGAGATGAATGAAGGCATTAATTGACATAGAGATTCTTCAAACCAAATCATAATCCCATTCGGGATATTTCTTTTCAATATTTTTGGATTTGGGACATTTTGCTTACAAAAGTTGGGATATTTTATGTATAACACTTATTCTTACTTCGATGCAAGACATCTCTTTTTGATAATTTCAAGCGAACAAACAGCAATCAAGGCAATATGCTTACAGTCATCCCGATGACAGTGAAGACGACATAGAGCGGCACATTTGGATGGATTACCCATCCTGACAATATTGTCTTCTCGATAAAGCAGTAGTCAATAGTATTTCCATCACAGAGTGTGAAGCGGGTGATCTTGATATCATTATCACATCTTCTTATCTTGAGTTGTGTGTCTGAGAAGGCACGGCCTTGCCATGCGTACTTGTGCTCCACTGAAATACGAGCTCTAAGATACACTGCCAGAAGTAACAGATGATTTGACTCACCAGCTTGAAGAAAAGCTAATGTGCCTGTCACAATGGTCTCATGTTGCTAGTGAAGAATGCAGAAACTCTCTGAGGGAAACCAGCAATTCCAATAGTCTTGGAGAGTTCCTAATGTCTGGAAGAAGTCAAATATTTTCTGTGTATGTGATGCACACAGATTATCCAAGAGAGGATGTTGCTACGGCTTGCCAAAGTACCGGCATTTGCAAATCATTGATAACGGACTACGGTTCTGAAAAGTACTTTAAACATATCCACTATACAATACCAAAAGTATTTCGGACTGATGACACCGAGTAAACAAAGCGCAAGCAGCGACGCTTTGCATGTAACAAGCAATGCGGCTGGGTTAGACTACATATAGAAAGAACTTACAGACAATCCCCCCAATATCGGAATGCGAAAACACAACCAGCCCCTCAGCCTGGATATTACTTATTAAAGTCAGTGAAATGATGAAGGTATAACATAATAGAGGTTTACGATTTTCTCGATTTGGAGACAAGGTAAACGACCAGTTTAGTGCCAATTGTGGATCAGTTCGGAGAATTTATCCAGTAACGTAAATAAAACGAATCGGATATATATCAGAAAACACCATGTTAAAGGCCTTTTAGTGGCGGTTTTATCCACATCGTTGCAGCTTGAGAACATTACTTTTTAAAGTTCTGCGAGTTGGAAAAAATCAGTCATATTTGGGCCCTTTTACTGGGTACCGATTTAGTGCACAACTACTGACCGGAATCTTCTGCAGTCATTTCTTTGGTAACCAACCTGCCTGCGACGTCGATCGTTGTTCTACACCTCTTCTGCTTGAGTACATGCTCTGGAGGGAGAGTGAGGATCGCATTCTGGACTGTGGAGACCACATTCGGGTGGCGAACAAGCCACGATGCATTACCAAAGTAGCCTTTCACTCCCCCAGCTTGATACTCATCGAGACGCTTGTGTAGTTGAACCAGAGAAATAGGGTAGAGTCCAGTACCCCGGAAGCCCTCGATTGTATTGCTAGAATGCTGAATGATGGCGCTGCGGTATGCATAGCCCGCAATCTCGATGGCTGTCTGTTTGGATAGCGCTGGTTCCGCCATTTCATACATTTAAAGCTGTAGACGCTCGCGGACGATTGTTTTGAAAGGCTTGACCACGGCCACGTCAAGTGGCTGAAAGATGTGCGTCACGTTTGCTGGCAATGCGATCATCAGGATGCCATGCTCGCAGGGGAGAAGCTCATCGACTCTGAAAACAATAACCCATTAAAATTGATTATGATAAAGAATATAATGATAAAAACGTTTTGCAGAACTTCCAACATTCACATGGGTGGAAGAGTTATCCCAGATCAAAATGACTGGCTTTTGAATCCCTTGGGCATCCAGCACGGTAGAGAAGATCGCTAACCAATCCTTGAAGATCGTGACATTGCTGAATCCCTTTGGCGCACCTGTGACGCGCGTGCCATCAACTGAGAGCGCTGCGAGCTCTGTCTTGAGCAGGCGAACGCCACGAAGGATGATGAGGGGAGGGACAGAGAAACCAGACGCACTAAGGGTCGCCACCACGGACATGTGGAGTTGGGCTTGATCTCCTGCGTCCACACGTTCCTAGAGACTTTGATGGCAATGACGGTGCGAGTTGTGGACTTCAGCGTAAACGAAGTCTCGTCCATGTTGAAGAAGCGCGACGAGTCGACCCTATTTTCGACGAGCAGCTTGGCCATCGTGTTGAAAAGCTCGTCGACCGACGACTTCCCCACAGCGTTTCGCACTCTCCCGACGCTCTGCGCAGAGCGTGGTACGAGCATCGGGTGGCGACCAAGAAAGCGAGAGTACCATCCAGACGTGAGTTTTGTCGACTGGCTGGCTCTCGTCCGCTTCTGCAGCGCGTCGTAGATCATGGTGGCGCGCTTCATGATCTCTATGCGGGAAACAGGTAGGCCCACGTGCTGCATGGCGGCAATCCACTCAACCAGGTGGCTCTCCAGATCCACTGATATTGCAGGATTCTTACCTCGGCGCAGTCCTTCAATCGGGATCCCGCTTTTCTGGTCCTTCGCCTTCTTGAACAGCGTATGTAGTGGAACAGACGACGTTCGTGCGACCTCGGCGTACGATTTACCGTTGCGCACTCTCCAAAGCATCGACAACGTCTTGCTTCTCGTAGTGCCCGCAGCGCACCACCATCTATTTTCTCCTTCTTGTTTCGTCTTTACTGGCAGAAAATGCCCCCTCCACAAACAATCCCTCTCCAAAACGATAAAATCTCTTCACACACAGCGAATCGTGCACTAAACCGGTTAAAAATTCATCTGCGAATCAAATTGCTTAGAATCGAAATATCCAGACTTCAGTGGATAGTAATCAGCATCGTGCACTGAAGTGATAACGTGCACAAAACTGGTCGTTTACCTTAGTTTTATAATGTAAACCATGCTAAAGATTAGCTTTCAAAATCTTTCTTCATTTTATGAGCGTTTGTATTCAAAACTAAACAAGCAGCTGCATGCATGAATATTGATCAAACACAAAGCTTAGCGACTCCTTCGATGAGCTCGTACAGCTCTTCATCCAATATTCCCGTATGACGTCAGCGGTCGGAGATAGTTGTGCATATTACCGATGCCCACGCCTCTTGTGCCCACGGCATCGCAACAAGGACATCGACATTGACGATGGCCTCAAGCTCTCCCTCCAAAGTTTCTTGTCCATCTTCTTCGAAACGACTAGGAATTTCATCCAATTGGTTTGCATAGTACACCGCTTTCTTTTTGCTGATCATGCTCTTGAAGTTGCGAATGATCCCGGCGTCCACTGGTTGAAGATGCGCTGTGGTATTGGGGGGGAGCTTTCGAATCTCGACGTGTGTGAGCGTCTCAGGAGCATGATGGGAGGAGACGTTGTCGAGCAGCAGGAGAATCTTTCTGTTCTCTGACCGCATTCGAGCATCGAGTCGGCTCACCCACCCTTGAATTAGCCTTGTGTTCATCCATCCCTTTGGGCTATTGCCATACTCCAGGTCCAAATCCTCGGCACTCTTCGAATTAAAGCACCTGGGCTGCCGTGCTCTTCCGACGAAGAAGAGAGGAAGCTTGAGGGAGCCGTCAGCACTGCATGCAACGGCAACTGTCAATCGCTTCTTCACCTGTTTCCGACCGGAGATCCGATTCCTGGTTATTGTGGACGTCGGGGATGCGCAGTAAGAATACGCGGTCTCATCCATATTTAAGATGTTACATTTCTCGTAGCCTCTTGTTACCTGATTTAGCAAAACTCGTCCCGTGCTGACCGTTGTCTCGCTGACAGTGCTGGTTTCCCCGTGTACTCTCTTCGACGATAAACAATTCCTTTTCTGGAACTTGAAGAGACAACCCGACGAGAACTTCATTCCCTTAAGCCTTTCAGCCACCGATTGTGAGGCACTCAGTAGCAGTTCAGACCTAATCTTGTGGGCCTTCGCGTAAATTGTGTCACCGTTTACGAACGGCAGCTTAAGACGCTCGCATTGAGCGATCCACCGGACGAGATCAGCCTCAAGTTGAGGGAAGCGAATGGGCTGATTGGTCTTCGGGAGGTGTTCAGTACCTCACCGTCTTTGCTTTTCAGCACGTCCCATAGCGTGGAGATGGGAGGACGACGTGGGAGCTTGAAGTGTTCTTGAGCCCACACGCACACCATGCGCTACGTTTGCTCAGGGTGAGCAGCACGATGCTCACGGAGCTCCAGCTTCTGTGCCTGAGTCAAGTGTATGCGAGTCTTCGTCGTTGACATGCGCTAGATGCCCGTGGCCTCTTTACTTATTTTCTGTTATGCTTTCTTTGGAAGCAATGGCGCAGGCCAGTTTTTTGACAGGACAAATATGCTTGATATCTAATATACATTAACATAGAGAGGGTATACTATTTGGGCAGGCTTCCGGTAATGGGGGGCTGTCTGTATTTGAAATGCATTTACGTAAAACCACACCTCAAATAGGATGAAACCATCGACACATATGATATTAATGACGAAGTGCGATTGTTCATGGAGTTCTTGACCTCCTTCTATCATTTGCGTAATTCCCACATGCATTGGTTGAGCTTAGACAAGAAGTCTACACCATGCAACTTTATTGCTCTGGTCTAAGGAACCGTTTGTGATAAACGATCGTATGAGAACTGCAGCTTATACTCTCGATGAGAAAGATTGTGAATGGTGTTACAGAGGCTACGAAAAGCAATTGGATACTTCACCGGTTGAATTTCGAATTCCGGTAAAATGCTGAGAACCCACCGAAGAGAAGGTCTCTCCGAAACATAGCAGGGAATGCGTAATGGCACAGTTTGGCGAAAACCACAAGGAGCCATGCAAATGCTGCCTTCGGTCTCATCCCATAGGAACGGTTTCATTTTCTGTTGTATCATTTATCTTTACCGTCCAATCCGAACACAAGTTAGAACTTGAAAAACGCATAGACACAAGTCCCTAAACAGCCTGCAGAAGGATGATTCATTGCCAAGGAGGTGTGTACTAGCGATTCTCAAATTATCAAGAAAGGGAAGAAGCACTATAGAGAATCTGATTTTTCCTCTTTACAATTAAATCCGTCCATATCCCACAACAAACCCCCCCCACATCATCTACCAAATTCTGCAAGCCCTTCAAGTTATCTTGATAGCCCCGTCAGCCTTGTATTGGCTAAATTTGATTCTTAGGAATGTCTGGGATGTTTTACTCTTCTGTATGATGTTTTTTTCGTATCAACCGTGAAGAATTATGTATGGATGGTAGAAAAAGAGGAAGATCAGCGGTGTGCATGGGCGGGCATTTAATGAAGATTGCTTTCGTTAACTACAGCCCTTTACTGCGGCCGGTTTTCTTTGAGCAGGCAGAGGTCCACCTGTTTAACTGGCAAGAAAAGGGTAAAGCTAATGGTGTAAAAGATATACATAGTGTGATCGTAAAGCCTCTGGCCCATGAAAGTCATAAAGGCAAATGGCAATGTTCAAATCGGGCTGGCTGTTTGGATTAGATAGATGAGATGAATATATTTGAGCACACATATAAGGCATATTTAATGTTTCGGGAGCCCTCCAGCTGGCACTGCTCCAGATAAATCAATTAGGGCATGTATTCCCATTAGCGCTGTCGATCATCTAATTCGAGTATAACGGTAGACAGCATAAATCCCGCCAAAGCTTGCAAGACAAGTGATACTGACATAGAATACGACCAGATATTCTATCGAGAAACGTAACCTGAATGTAAAATCGTATTTGGGCAAAGGGCGACGTTCTTGAATCGAATTACTCGTGGATTACTACAAGTTCTTCATCGCCGGGATATACTTGGACACTTACTTATCTGAATTTCGCATTTATGCGTTAGCTGAACATCATAAAATGTCGATAGATATAATACTTGAGAACCACAAAGATGACCTCTTCGAAGAGATGCTTTGATGAGAACCGGACATGGCCAGTAAACGACGCATTGACTTCAATAGGATTTGATTGTATGGAATAAGAAAAGAACGTCGCCAAATTTAGCACCTGACAGATGAAGCCGCCTCTTTGAGTGAAAATGCTGACAGCTAAGCCATGTAACAATGATCACAGCAGGTTGTCACTAAAGTAAGCATAAGAAGAGATGGTTTCTACCAGACCTATTACAAGCGTCTCCTCATCGTCCATCCATCGTGCGCTGTATCTGCGATGGTGGTAATATTTGTGGTTTAGTGAGAATGAGTCAGTATAAATTCATCTTCTAAGCACTCGAGAGGAGGTAATACAAGCAGCAGCAGTGCAATTTTCTTTACTTTCCCGCCGGACTTTATTTGCGATATGGAATATAGAGACGAGATAGAACGAAACCAATGTTATTGCGTGCTATACGTGGCTTTCTACGCAAGCCTACAATGACCTTAGAACGTTCTTCACTTGTTGATCGTAAACCTCTGATGAAGCGAACTTAGACCCAAAGGCTATCATTAATACAGGTGATTGGATTGGAGGCCTCGAAGCGAGATGCACTTACAAGTGAATAAACTGCAATAAAGTGCACATTGAACTTTTCCGTCTGCTGCCTTCGTTTGTGCCGATGCTTTCCGCAACTAAGTTTCTATGTATTCTGCCATTGCTCCATCGACCTAGTGACACTCCAACGACTCTCGCTTCCTGAATGGAGGTCTCATCAACTAGTAGGTATCTGACAAAGACCTTCTAATTGATGGACTGGTCCTTTTCTCCTTGGATTGACGAGCAGAAGTACCTAGCTGAGCTTCATCTTATGTTGACCTGTATAGTTGAGACGAACACATTTCACCTCTTCAATTTCGGCTAGCCCAAGCATTAATGAACTTGGATGGGATCCAAAAGCCTTTACCAATGAGCGAAATTTGAGTCAACTGCGTTAGATATTATCTCGCACGTCTTCAGGTACATCTTCTATGACATGAAGCTGCACATCTTTTCCACTGCATAAGGTGAAACTTCTGTTTACTTGATTCGCATGGTTTGATCCTTAAGGAGAGGGAGGGTCATGTGAAGCCAATATATCTGGATGAGGCAAAAGGAACGGCGCTTTTCTCCATGCCTACCAGTGATCCCGTAGGCTCCTGACAATCTAAGATTCTGCCGTAAGGTCTATCATTTGTTGATCGTCATCTTTCGGGAGACCTTCATCTTCGTTCCCGTCTTCTCGTTCTTATCCAACTCCTTGTCCTCCCTTGGTAGAAAATGTATTTCTCTTTCTTACTTCATGAACCTCTTGTTTCTCATCTGGAGCATGTTTACTTCCTACCACGGCGATGGTATTGCTACTTCGAGCACGCTTCCAATCTGAACTAGTAGAAATACTTGTTCGGGAAGTCCGGTCCGCTGTTGGAGATCAGTAAATTCGATTCGTTCTGAATTCCTTCCGTGTCGTGAACAGGTAGTCGCTCGGGTCGTATGTGATAGGAAGTCTTTGCACTACATTACGAGTCATTTGAATGGTTTTTCATTCCTTCGAACCGCTTTAGAAGACCATAGAGTGACGGTAGTTGTGCCCGACCATATCTTCAATGCGTTTCGGCACACCATAATGTAACTTGCATATCACCCCTTTCTGGATGTGCGCAACGCGATTTTTTTTTCCTTACTCATGCCCTTCCCACTCCCATTGATTTGGCAGTCTAGAAAGAATTGACGTCTTATGGATCGGTGTGCTTTGGGTGACGATTCGTGTAATGTGCACGGATCCAAGGAAAAGCAAAAACAAAGGCAATGGAGCGATCAAACTGATAATAGGTGGAATAAAATGTGGCCTCCCTCACTCTAGAAACTTTTGTCAGGTAAAATAGAAATCAAGTATTCGCGGTGTACAATAAAACTTCGCATGTAACGTACCCCTTGAACTGCAATGTACAGGCATTTTTTGCTGACAGAACATCTGTATCACACTTTTTCTCGCATGGGGTATCTAAACGCAGCTTCAATACCAAGAATAGGCCGAGTCGTGGTCTCAATTCAGAAGGGGGTATATTTGGCACTGAGGATGAGCCGAGAGTGATCGCGTTCTTCAAGCGTGAGCGTTTGAACCCAGCCACATCATCATAAGACAATCAATCCGTTTGGAGGATCCCGTTTTCATACGGTAAACCTCCTGAAGTTTTTCATAGCTCCTCATCAATTGCTCAATAAAAATTCAGACTAAGCCAGGCAATATTATAAGGCTTTATACTGTAACCACGCCCTAAGGATTACTAGTAAAGCTACTTTTCCCTCTAGTTTGATAGGCTTGATAGTGGAATTTCCATCACGTGTCAAAAAATCATCCAAATCATTTATCGGGCAAAGTAAAACGTTACTAGATTGTTTAGGATTACACTCAAAATATCGAGCATGGAGCTGCACAACCGTCGGAAAATGAGAAAGCACAATAATACAGACTCTCAGCTTACCTGAAAGACCAGTCTTCATCATCGTCCTGTTTGTCGCAGAGGAATGTCCCGCCTGTAAAGGAGTGGATATTAGGGAATTCAGCTAGGTAGCTGATTGCCAAGCATCATCGCGTCTTCCTTCCGCAAAAACTTACATGAGCTCCTGCGAGTTCAGTGCTCATATTTGTTAAAACATCCGTCAAAGTTTCCTTCATTGAGGAGGAAAATGATTGAGAAGTTGCTGAAGGTGTAGTCATAATATCTGGACTGTTGGTTACAACAATCACTTTTTGCCAGCAATGCAATGCTATACAAATCCCGCAAACAAGGAAAACGTTGTCACACTATCCTCTTGTCCCGAAACATTATTACTGTTTGTGCATCGTCGTATAAAATAAACGGGCACGAAACGAGAGACGTATACAATTGAACGAGATTGGTTCATTCCAAATAGTCTTTGATCGCACGGAAGCAAATCAAGAAAGAAAGTTCGACAAATTTCGCTCGAAATCTAGTCTGACAGCAAATGCAAATGGTTGGGAAAAGTACAGCCATTACTCAGAAAACACTGTCTCCAATGGAAATCTGTAGTGCTGCTTAGATTTCTTCTACAATAGCATAAGAATAAACTTAGGGTTTGTTTTTCATGATTGGCTGCAGAATCTGAAGGAAGCAATGACTGATGCAAATGGCAAGATTCCACCTCGACTCAATAACGCATGATCCCATGGATTTGGTGATAGGGTACTTCAGCACAGATATCATGATACTTCTTTCGTACACAACGTAAGAATTCCAACTTATGGATGAAGCACACTTGATCCGTAATATTGAATACAAATCCCAGCTTTTCTTGGTTTGCAGAAGTTCCAAGAATGCATTGCGTGCTCGATATACTACAGTGATTAGAAGCCAATTACCTTCCATTCTGTTTTTGCTCGAAGTCAATCAATCAAAGCTCGGACTCTGATTTTGTATTCATGGTTTGTATAATTTTGCCTGTCACGATTTTTCTTCCTATTATCTGATACAACCCTATAACACAATGAAGCGATTTCGAGCCGCCCTATCCAATTCGAGAAAAATGTCGGCAGTATAGGCACGGTTGTCGCTGATTGTAATGACTGCAACTGGACGCACATTTCTCAGCGATTCGAAGGGCCACGGCAGAACAAAAAAGCATCACCTTATCACGCAGCATCGATAAATTCAGAGTACTGGCTGTACGCGTGCTTCTTAGCGCAGGCAAACCCAATCACTTCTTTATCTCATTATCCTTTTTGCGCAATGCCGTCCTATCCTTTATTGATAGGCTTTGCAACCGTTATTCAGTTGCAAATTGTGTCTTGTGCCCTACTATCAGGTGAAATCAAGGTTAGAGTACAGAACCTGAAAGTGTCGATGGGAGCATGTCAAGAATGTGTACTGGATGGGTTGGGCGCAACTCGACTGGAGGTGGTGCCGCTCCCAGACAGGTCACTTCGAATTTCGTCACATACAAGATTACAGGCTCGGAATTCGTTTTTGCAAATTTCGTGCCCGACTGCAAGAGTACTTTACTCTGCGATATTGTGGAGATTACATCTACTTCAGCTCAAGAGGCGAAAACGACTGTACCAGCTCAATTTGTGCACGCATTCGATGTGAACAGATTCCCTGTAACATGTTTAATCACGTCAAAGCCTAATTTAAGTGTCTTGTTCATGGCCTGCCTCCAAGAAGGTGTTGGTGCAAGATTCGTTGCCAGATTTCGCGTATCCACCAACTTTAGAAGCGATCGCACATTGTTTGTCCTTTATGAACCGAAAAATTGATTTGCAGCAGATACGTGTAAGAAAATATTTCCAGGCACTGGGTCGATCTATTCAGTTGGCAGCGATCTCTGCATGAAGCTTCTGAGCAAAATTCCGTTTGAAAGTGCTGGGCTACCAACACAATCAGATTCGAAAGCGGACCGTCCTTCAATAAATAAAATAGCAGAAACTGGATTGTCTTACTCAAATATCGATACAATCACGCGTGAGCACAGAGCCAGCAGATATCTTCAGCCTAATGTCAACAAGCTTATGAAGGACATTGATGCGGCATGTAATTTTCCCATTCAGTGCTTGCAGCCAGAACAGTCGCTACACCAAGAAAGCGTTGAATTATGTCGGAGGTGCCTCTCCAAGCTCTTTGGTTCAGTTGTTATCGCTGCTAATAAACACCAAACACACAGTGTATATGTATTTTTTGAGCGTGAAAAGGAAATACCGGAATTGAGCGTTTGTCGGGCTAACGGTGGTGCAATCAAAGTCATGAAAATAACGGATTCAGAATGTCACTTGCGTTTCACCGATCAATTTTTATCATTTCCTGTTGGAGATCAGTTTTTGGCTCCGATGTCACGAGTTCGACAAAGAAATTTACTTTATTTTCCACCTGAGCCAAGCAGCGGATGTATTTAAGCGAATGGAGCACTCAAGGACTCAAAATGTCAGAGCTGTTTGAGGAATATCGAACACTCAGGCTTGCATGAGCTCTCAGGATCTACTGCATTGGTGTCACTTCATTCATACAATGGAGTTGACATAAAGGGAAGAAAATTGAAGCTTGCAAGTTGCGTCTACTTTTTCCAGTGCCTTCACCTATTGTTTGTGCCGAATTCTATGTGCGTTCTCGAAATGGACATGGAAAACTCATCGGGTATGAATAACATTCATCCAGCCAACTCCATTTCAGAAAATTATGGCATTATTCTGCACGACCCTTTGCCGCAATCGAGTAGGATACGTGATGTCGATGTGCACACACATAGCCTGCGCAGTCGACCACATTTTGTCGGTGGGCATAGTCCCAATGAGTCGTTGGCAGGTCATCGAAATCTTGACACTCCCAAGTCATTGACTAATGAACCGTAGCTAAGCGTTCATGGTGTTGACCTAATCCCTGGTGTTGGTCCTCATTCACCTGCTGCAGACAGGCTCATGCAACCTCAGAACCATAAAACGATATGGGGATACGATATGATCAACGATCTAGGCGGAAGTAATTCTCCCCCCGCTGCTCCTAGTCAACAAAGTTTCACATTAATGAACGGCTTGATGACTACGAATGTGCTTGTAGTTCAATGGAGGGGAACGCCGTGAGTTGTGCTGAGTGCCTTGCGCTTCACGGAGAAGTCTTGCTGCTTTCAATTCGACGATCATACGTTTGGATTATAAACGGAACCAACCCTGTGAATACCTTGCCATGTGGAGAATGCGGTTATTTGACGGAAGAAATTTACATAAACCTTGACATCTATCCACTGCGGCCAATTTCAAGTCATCGGATATCAAAAATTCTTGCAACCAAAGATATTGACGGCATCGCTGGTAACAACAATGTCGGATCTGAAGCTAGCACATCATCCGGTAAACGAATGATTGCGTAGCCATTCTTGGAAGAAGGGTCGAAAAGCGAGAACAAAAAAATGAGGGAATCCGTATAAATTCTGCTCCACCTGAACCATCGGGATACGGACGATATTAAATAGGTTTAGTGGAGGCTACTGCCTCAGGTTTGGAGAATTGTCTTTGCATGCACTGCCAGCTAAAAACCAATTTCCTTACAGCTTTGCAAATATACCTGATTTCATTACAGTAAATTGTTATACTAGCTATCGGAGTAAACCATGCTTGTTAGATCACATATCAACCGCCCTCCTTAATCGAAGGGAAACATAAGTCTCCTTAATGGCTTAAATGAGGCTCGGGGGCTCTAAGAGAACTTGGGTGAGTCGCTGAACGACAGCATGCGTTTAAATTAGCTGTTGATTTATGCTTCCGTAGAGTGTCGTTCGATTAGAGTGACATTGAGACAAATAGAGTCGCCTGGGAGAGAACTGGGTGTGATATCAGGTATCCATGGCGTATAATGCTGCCAAGTTGTTCAAGCAAAAAAATCGCAGCAGGTTTTTATGAGTACTTGAAGTAAAGCACTGGTTTGAATGTTTTTGTAAGTAATGTTTTGCCAGTCGTTGGTATGCATTCACACCTCTATGTATAACTCTCATGTTGTGAGCCTTTTCTCAACAAGGGTTCACCTCTAAGACTTTAGAAAATGGTATCAGTTACTTGAAGATGGGGCTTCCAAGTGTTTAATGTATAAACCAAAAAAGATTATACAGCCTCCCGCTCAAATCCATTTAGTTTGATGACCGAGCCCACTTCGATTAGCAAAATACCATCCAGAAATTTACAAGGCGCCTGTCACCACAAGACATCCATCAAGTATGAACACAAGGATCTGATCTATATACGACGATATTACACTCGACTACCGCATGGCTCTAGATACAGCAAAGGCCGAATAACTCGGCTTCACGCTCTCGCCTACTCGATGAGAAGGATCTTACAAATGAATGACTAAGTGGTTTCTAAACAAAAAGCAATCGCGTAAAGGAGCGTACCCAGATTGCTTCCCCAGATACGATTAGGCGCGGATCGAATTGATGAGTGCCAGGATTTATAAGAGCGAGATGCACTACGCGAGTGAGACGACATTATAGCCAGTCAGTCGGAAGACAGATCAAGTCAAAAATTGAATCTGTCACAGACAAATTTCTGTGTAATCTTGAGCCAGCGAGAATATCAGATACAATTGCTATAGCCGCCTCATTTTAGGTGCATCGCCACGCGATCGCCAGCTCGTATTGTATTCACAAATTGAATATCCAGATTCTGTTTATCCACTAGAACAGCCAGTCCATCCTTCTTGATTCCTGGTCGTTTGATTGTATGAATTGTGTGGGAGTGCTGGAAGGCGGATAGGAAAATGCGCGTACGATTGATTGAACCAGTATTCTTGTATGCAAATGACATCGCAGAAATGATTTGTATGAATTGCACGCTTTCCTGAGCGCGTGTAACGAACACTTGCTCGTGATCGCTTTCTAGGAGCCCTCCGTGCCACTAATATAACAAATGTCATGAGTGAAATTGTCGTGGAGAAGATTGTGCGGCTCGTTTGCGAGCGATTTGGAGCATTGTATGGGCGTACATTTAGCGGAGAGCATGAGCGTTGTGGAACAGCATGAAAGCAGAGCTTCATCGCTGTGTGGTACACGTGACGCAATAGGCTCATACAGAACATAAATACTGTAGCGATCATTTTTGCGCAACTTAATGTTTCAGATAGATCAAGCACTGTGCATGAAGCGCAGACGGCACCTTATTTTAGATCAAGACTTGAGACAGATGCCTTTGATTGAGGTGTGACACAAGTCTGGAAGAAAATAAAGCTATTTAGTGATGTATAAGGTCATGTTGCGAGCAGCTACTTGATTTTTGCTTGCCGGTATTCTATTTCAAGGTCATATCGAAGCTCTTCAGTATGTTAACCGTGCGAGCAGCATGCACTTCCTGCAATATTGCGTTACAAAAACTATTTTCAGTACGACATGTGAATTCTTAAGAAAACACGCTTTATGTATGAGGTCATCTCCAACCGACGCTGTTAAACACGTTTTTTGCTATATTTTAGCTGTAACTATAACTCCGATTTCTCCAACAAATGCTACCTGCTCTGTTAAAGTTACATTGTGTTAAAAAGCCGTCAGATGTAGCAGATATATAGCAACGCTAAATTTGGGTGGTGTACAGTAGTGGTACTCGTGAGCGAAAATGGTGTGAATGCTTGTGCTGATTGGCAAACTGTGTTTACCCTAGCCATTAGTATAGCCTAAGTACCAAGTACGACTTCGAACCTAAAACGTAAACTTAAGTCTATGTAACAAATAGAACTGAAAAACTCATCGGGTGGAGCGTTCCGGTTTTTGGCTAAAGTTCAACTTGATTTTGCTACTTTTCTGTACTTTTTATGGAAAAATTTAACTACTGCAAAACACTTGTTATTCCGGAAGAAATGTCGGTACGGACACTAGTATTGACCAATCAAAATCTTCCGTGCTGATTCATTCAAAAACATTTGTTTGTACGGACAGTACCACATCAATGGTACCATGAACCGCTAAGAACGGTACAGCTATTTGCAGCATTTTGCTGGTAGTGACAGCTTTTGAATGTATCGGATCAGAATCCGCGCTACGTCATGAGATGACGTAAGATGACCCACAGGAACGAGTAAGAGCGAAAAAGCCAATCAGCTTATTGCATATCGTATTCCGCCAATAGGTAAACAGGTATGTATACTTGTCAAGTTCGCATGTATAAAACGAACTTAGACTAGCTAACGTGAACTAACGACCTAATAATAAAACACTTTCCATTTTACTTTGTCCTGTTCATCACCAATCAAAACAACAAAAAGAAACACCCATGCCGCGTGGACGAAAGCAATCTCCTGGTGGACAAGGCCGACAAAAGACCAAGTACAGCCGAGCCAACGACATCTATGGCAAGAAGCTCGATGTCATTAACCACCTCTTCCAGACAAATGACATGCAACGGACCCTGGGCAAGTTTTACGGTCACTTGTCGCCTGATAAAAGAGAGACCAAGCGCAAATTGATCTACGCGTGGGCGAAGCAGCGCACGCATATTGAGGACATGCGCTGCGTCACAACAGGAGCATCACAAAAATCGACGCGAGAGATAGGGACGGCAACGGTGATTTCAAGAGAAGGGATTCCCATCTCAGCGCCCATGCTGCAGCTGAAGGCCCAATCAGTTGCGGACGACGAGGGCGTGCTAAGCGACGTGTTCACTGGTGCGTGGTCTTGGAGGAACCTGTTCCTTAAGCGTCATGGTCTCTCGTTCCGCACACGAACTCGGTAAGGCCAGTAGACACCACCAGACATGGCAGTAGCAGCGGAACAATTCTGGGTTTCGGTTGACCGCGTTTGTTGTGAGCTCGGTGTTACAAAGATCTACAATGCCGATCAATCTGGAATCTGCTTCGAGTAACTCCCGAAGCTAACAGTGAGCAGAAAGGACGAGAAAACCGTATGGGTGCGCTGCAGTGGAAAAGACAAGCAGCAATTCACAGGCATGTTTCTGGGTGACTCGGACGGCAACCAATACCCCCGTTCTACGTATTCAAGAGTCCTCCCTCGAATTACAGCGACACTGCGGAGAGAAACGCAACATCCCGTCAAGGATTTGGGGTGCGTCTGTGGAAGGAGATCAAGGTGCTTTCGGAGTCATCAAGCGCGCAAATCTACGGGAACAGGTGTGGATGGTGGAACTCAGCGTTGTATGTTGAGTTCCTGGACTACCATTTTGCTGCGCGCGACTCGGAAGAACCAGTACTGCTTCTCTGGGATGACTTTTCAGCCTATTGGACCGAAGAAGTCGCCCAGCACGCTGAGAATCTCAACGTGGTTCTTCTCAAGGTCCCTTCGGGGTTAACGTCGGTTTGTCAGCCAGCAGACGTCGCCTTGTTCGGCCCCCTGAAGCGTAGGATTCGTGGCAAGTGGGTTCAGTTTGTTGTTCCGCAGCTGAAGGATCACGACGCGGAGGCCGACCAAGCACCGTTCAGATTACTACCTCCGTCACGATCCGATGCAGTCAACTGGGCGTGCAAATCGAATGGTAACAACTGGGCCCGCGGATCGTGAAGAGCGGCTTTAAACAGCGTACGATACCCGACAACATCCCAGAGTTGCACCAAGATGAGCTAGTTGAGGTTTTACAGATTCATTTATTGATTGCTGAAACTACATGTTGTATGATAACTGCATTTATCACACATAACAGATCATAAAAAAAGTTGCTGGTCTTTTTAGGGAATTGTTATTTCCACTCCCGATGTGATATTTGCCCAATCAGAATATAATCTTATTACCACTCCAAATTAATAGTTGACCAATCAGAATAATGGCTTATTTCCACTCCAAATCAACCTTTTGGCTAATCAGCATGTAGGCTTATCGCTAAATATTCCACTCGCATCGTCACTACTCAAACAACTCCGCGGACTTCGTCCTGTATGTATAACTTGATACCCATAAAGCTTTTCAAACCCGCGGTGAGCTCATTGGTTACGTCCGGCGTGTTTGCCGTGGTTCGGGTTATTCTGTGTCCATCAAGCGCTCGATCCAAGATAAAAACGTTTATCTGGCATGCGACCGCGAGGGAAACTATCGTAAACGTTTAGCGAAAGCATCGGACGAGCCAAATCGCCAGACTGGGACAAAATTGTCAGGGTGTCGTTGGGAATCTATGGGAGCAAGAAAAGCTCGAACTCATTTTAGACGCTGGAAGTGCCGAATTCACAGCATAACCACAAACCCTCAGTCAATATGGCAGGTCACCCAGGCTCTCAAAGAATGACCGACGATGAAAAATCCCTGGTAAGCGACTTGATTGCAGCTGGAGTTCCGGCACGGCAGGGACTGACAATTTTACGACATGAATATCCGTCATCGCTAGCCACTGCATGGACAATTTATAACAACAAAGCAGCGAATCGCCTGCAGCAACTTGCGGGGAGATCT